>JAJONR010006007.1:0-54324 GCA_029582245.1 Solanum etuberosum | reverse complement strand
ATAAACCAAAACCAAAAAAAAAAAAAAAAAAAAAAAAAGAGTTAATAGTATCCACCTTTCAAAAAATGGCACCGATAACATGCTTATCTCTGCTTCATTGAACAGCCAACTCTTTAGATTTAGAGGTCTTCGAATAGTAATTGAAATCCAATTTTGTTTTATATATAAATATATTATTTAAACATATGTTTGAATGCACAACACAAAATTAAAAGAGTGAACCTATTTAACAGACTTGCTAGATGAATAAAAAAATGTTTAAAATAACTTGCAAGGTGAAACAACTATGCAAAGATAGATACACCACATCATTCTCTGATAATAATTTGTTAAAAAATAATCCAAGATGGTTGTTCCTTATTAAATAAGATCTATATATCCATTTATTTCCTTGCTGTGGTTAATATACAAGGTATAAACAAACATTTTAGGAACTACGTTTTCTTAAACAAAAAATTGATTTGTAATATTAACAATTATGGCCGATCTTTGGCCTAAATCATTGATATGGCTACCCCTAAACAATGTATAATGTCAATTACTAATTAATTAGTCTATAAATAGTACGGTTAACCAAAAAAGAAATGTTTCATTTCATTCGTTATAGCTTGTGCTTTGTTTTTTTTTTTCTTTTCAATATGCCAACTATTTTTTTAATATATATGAAAAGATATATTAACTATTTTTTTATTAAAAAAAAAACTGGCAAAATATGAAATGAAACCAAACAATGTGACAACATGCTAATCTCAGCTTCATATATAAAAAAGAAACAGTCAACTCTTTAGATATATTGGTCTTCAAATAGTAATTATGTAATCCATTTTTTAGCATTATATATACCTCCTTCATTTCATTTACTTTTGTTTTTTTTCTTCCATTTGTCATGTTACATTTTTCGAGAGTTAATTTAACTAATTTTCAAAGCTATATTAGATTAAACTAACTCGATGTTTTAAAATAAAATTTTAAATATTTCAAATTATACGGAAAAACACTATAAATTAAAACAAATATCGTTTGACTTAAAAAAAAACTAGAAAAAGGAGTATTTTTTAATACTGCTCCTTATTAAATGAGATCAATCTAGGATAGGTTAAATGATATATGTATGATGGCCAAAAGACCCATTATTTTCCTTCTTGTGGTTTATTCACTTACTAGAACTAGAATGTCTCTACCTCATTCATTACTGGTCTTATTTATTTGATACGTGATCTGTTTAATATTTATGAGAACTATTAATCGTTTTAAAACAATTTGTGCAAATGAAAAATAAATAAATGAGCCAAATATGGTAAGTACTATCCGCCCTTCAAAAAATTATACTCCCACATTTTTCGAATTCCGAGATTTAAAAAACTATCTTTGATCTAATGAACCGTTAGGTCCAATATCTGTCATATTTTAACTCACAAATTGTTGAAATTTTTATTCTTTGTTAAACTCAATAACCAATCAAATAATAGAGGAATAAAAAAAATATTTTTTTCCAAAACATGATAAATAAAGAAGGGGTCACAGTGTGAGTGTGTTATTCGACCTTTGTGGATCTTGTAAGTACAAGAATCTCTAACGACAAATTTAAAATTAAAAAAAAAAAAAAAAAGAACGGCAAATAATTAATGAACATATTAATATTAACAGAAACAATATATTGTGAGGTGGTACGGTCCAATAAGGTTCCAAGAGAATCATTTTACTCTGTTTATTCCGTTGCAAAAAAGAATCGTCTCTTCCACAATTTCTGCTATATTATTCTTTTTACAATAAAGTATAGTACTGCTGTTATTATTCCAAACCTGAGGATCCAAAAATCCCCTGGGACCACAAAAAATATGGTTCTATTATTTCCTCCTTTGCGATTTATGTGGCATTATTTATTTTAACGTAAATTTTGAAAGAATTTTTTAAAATTTATGATTTAAAATAAGTTTATAGATATTTGTTTGGCTATACACTATTTAATGATAAAAGGGAATTTGAAAATTTAATTATTTTTAATTATAAAAAAAGATTATTTTTTTTTGAAATTTATGATCTAATTTTTGTTAGATATTTGTGTGATCATACATTATTTAATGATAAAAAGAAATTTTAAAATTTAATTATTTCTAATTAAAAATATTAATATTTCTTTTAAGACAAATTAAGAAGAAATTAGTGTCATGTAAATTAGGACAATTTTTTTTAAAAATTAATTGCTTTAATATCCTGGATGGTGACACCTCAAAAAACTTGGTGAATTGATTTAGTGGATAATTCCTTCTCTTGATCAAAAAAAATGTTTGTGTTATTATCATTGATTTTGACATGACTATATTATTCTTCACATTTACACATTATTTTTAAAATAATTACGTCAGATAATTCAATTTGCAGTTTACTTGTAGAAGGTCCAATATTTATTTATATAAAATAATTTTTGCATATTTTTGTAGCAAGACGATATCTGAAGAACAATGTCAAGATAATGTTACAATTATTTTACTCATACCATTATAAAATTATTTGATCATTAGGCTGCACTGCTAAATTTTCAATTGGCCTTTCTCTTCATACGTGTCAATAAATAAATTAGTAATAAATATATTTGATTTTGTATTTTGGTCTAATCCAAAATTTATTTTGGAGATAAGGATGATTCTTTATTTTTTATGGTTCTGGTGAATGGAAAGTGACTCTGAATTAAATTATACAGCCACCTTAAAATAAAAAAAATATAAAAATATTTCTCCCATATATTCTCATTACATTCTATAGTTTTCTTCTTCTCCTTTTTCCTTTTTTTCTTTTTTTCTTTTTTGTGTGTGTGTGGAAACGATAGTTTTGATTAAATTGATCAGCCCTACATCAAAAATTCGATGAAGGTCTTTCTCCTTTTCAAATAAATTAAAAAATTCATTGCATTCAACACCTTTTTTCAATGTGATATTCCTCCGACCACGTCTACTTTTACTTATATTGTAATTTAAAAATAATTTTTTTTTCTTACTTATTAATTTTTTAAAAATTATCACTTAGTTGATGATTTATCTTTACTATTAATTGTAGTTTGTTTTTCAATATAATTTCTAAAATATCTAATTTATTATATTTAAATATTAATATAATAAAATTATCATTTTATGTATTACTTTTTAAAGAATGTGCCAAGTAAAATGATCGGGAGAGTATTTGTGTATTATACACATTACATATTTTTGTAATTTCAAAATGGGCTCTCCTTCATCCAACTCACAGGATTTTGCAAAGTCGAAAATACTTGATATACAACTAACAGTTATTTGGCTAAACTTTTAGCCGAAAATAAATAATTTTGACTAGTAATAAGAGTTATTTTTAAGATGAGAAAACATTTTTTTTCTAGAAACACTTTAGAAAGTTTAATCAACACAAATTGATATTCTAATATTGATAAATATATTTTTTAAATTAATTAAAAAACACAAATAAAAAAATACTTTCCAAATAACATATTCTGAAAGTTTAATCGAACAAGCTAGTTATATTATTATTCACATTTTGGTTGATATATTCTACACATGTTCCCATGACTTAAATTTCTTTTGAAATTGTTACACACACACACGCCCCTCTACCTTTTGACTAGTTGGGTAACAAGTGCAAAGAATCAAAATAATGGGTTATGGTCCACAAGTTGTGAAGATCTTAATTCTTAACGTTCAGACTTCAGGTGGAAATTTATATATTTTGGATCAAATTTGCTGGCAGATAATTAGCATCAAATTTTCACCTGAAATTAAAGAAGAAAGTAAGGACATATTTTCTAGGGGTGTGTAAGGCATTCTTTGATAAAGCTTTAAAAATTGTAAAAAAGAAAAATAAAAGAATCTAGGCATCAATTTAAAACTTTAAATAGCCATGTAGAGTAGTCCAAGACTATATAAATTCTTCTGAAAATCATTATACATCCATTAATATTGTGACAATACTCATCAACAAGAGTTATGGTGGGAAGGTTCAGTATCCCTCAACTACTAACTAGAAGTTTTGTATTTGAGTCGTAAGAATGGAAAAAATCTTTTTAGGCATCCCCAAAAAATGAAACGCTTCAATGCGTGTAATGGATGAAGTTATAACCAAAATTCTAAACACCCTTAGAGTTGTTTCACCAGCTCCAACTAGTTAAGTACCGACTTATGTTAAGTATGGACAGCAATATGTATAATTAGTTTTCAATTATACACATCTGTAGAAAATTCTGCAAGACTTGACTTGATCTACGCAAGATAAAGTGGACACAATTTTTTTTTATAAAATGATATAATCGACAATATGGGAACACATGGTTTGAAGTCAAATATAAAAAGTACGTTATTAATAAATTCCTAATTGACAAAGTGCAAAATTAGGATAAAGTAGTTTTTATGGGAGTCAAAGAGACAAAGAATAGTTGAGTATTATATTTTGCACAAGTTTAGGATAAACACGCAAGTTTATCATTAAAACAGAACTTTTTGGCTTTTTGAAAAGACTTAAGTGGACGATTTTATTTTTAGAGTTGTAATGGTTGAATTTGATTCATCATTAATATAAAGTATGAGAATCAAGCTGATTCAGAGCCAACTAGCTATTTATTTTTATACTACATAGTTTTATTCTTCTTTCTCACTCAAATAAAAAAAAAGATGTAGAAGAATAGTTCTGATTCTCTATAGTTGTTATACTCATGTGATGATTATGAGGACTGCCATTTCGATGGAATCTTCAAAGACATTTATTCAGCTATTGAAATAGTATATAAAAGACATATTTAACTTATATACGAACGGTAAGAAATTTACAATGTTTGAAGCATGAATATCTAATCATGAGAGTATCAATTAAATGTCTGGTGCCACCTTGCTCCGACGTGAGCTATGCAATAATAAGATCTTGTAATAATATTTTTTATGTAATAAACTTAAAGTTGAGCGACTAGTTACACGAAAAAGAAAAGGCTTAAAAGTAGTATGCAAAAATATAGGGCAAACATTATATTCTTATCTATTTGTCTTTTTCTGGAAATGAAATGGATGGATCAGTTTGCAGATGACACTACATTAAACATTAATTCTCCTATGATAATATAATCCTATATATTCTCTATCTCAACCAATCAATGGACGGTTCATAATTTCTTCTAGCTGTTTTATAAGGATTCCTAATATTATGCACATAGTCGTCCAACTTTTTAAAAAAAAATGATTGATATATATAACAAAAGGTTCATTGCGCTAATCGAAATTGTTATATTATGCTCTTCATTATCTATTCGTATGTTTATCATCAACACATTTTTGGAATTGTCTTTTCTATTAATGAATAAAAAATTCTAATATGAAATGGAGAAGTTCACGTGTTTAAATTCTTAGCGAACTTAGATTTTATCTCTCAACTTTATATAGTTATTTAAAATTATCCTTAAATTAGAACTTGAAAGTTTAAAAAAAAACGAAACTTTTTTTCTATTGACCTAGATAATATTTTTTTGAGGCCGGTAAATCAATTACGATAGTACAGTGCAATTTAACCCATATTTCATTAAGTAAATCTATCTACAGCCTGTTTTGAAACCAGAACCACATAGGAAAAGAGGACCCAAAAATAAAAGAAAATAAAAAGAGAAGAATAAACTCACTTCTTTCTTCGAGCACTATTTAGTTGGAATAGTTTTTTTTAAGTTATCAAAGAAAAACAAAGTCCGCTATTAGTGTGCAGTTTATAATATTAATAGTCGCTTCCTATTAGTAATATACGAATATGTATCAAAGAAAGAAAAAAGAGTAATTTCGCCAGGAATTTTCTTATCGAGCTTATTAAATGTTTTTTTGGTACAAATATAGGGTTGAAAGTCAAAGTTATAAATGATTTTGCCAAACACGTAGTTAGCACTCATGTGGCTTCGCCACTTGCTCACACTAATCGTTTAAGATAACTTTAGATAAAGTTGATCACACGCTTTATAAAGGGTGGAGCTAGATGGGGGGTTTGGACGAATCTAATAGTTTTTTTTCGTAAATTTTGTATTTATATTAGAAAATTAAATAAATATGTATGAATATTAACTTATGAACAGCTAATAAAATTAATTGATGACTCAATGTTAAAGAATGGCCTGTGAAAATGCTTTCCACACTAGAGTTGTAGGTTCAAACTGTTAGGTTTTTACCCTGATTTTCTTACCTTATTTGAATTTTTATTTTTCCTAAAAGAAAAGACAAAACATTACTATAAATGTTTTTACTTTTCATGAAAGGAAAATATATTTTTCTTCCATATTTGATTTATTCTCATAGCATAACACAAAAGCATCTACAATGTAGTCGTTTAAGAGTCTTGTTTATGGGGAGATTTTCTCCTAAACATATTTGTGTTTTTTTAATATTAGTTTTCAATATGTAGATCGCTTGACCAAATCATATTAATAATATGTCTTTAGTATGTTTTTTTTATCGTCTAATTTATCAATCATATGATTTGCATTTATAAGCTTCTGCATGACGTCCTAATCACTTTCGAACCTAACACAAACCTCACAATTTGAACATCAAAGCAAATAAAGATTTTAAGTTCAATTCTGTCATATGAAAAAACAAAAAATAGTTTTACGTATTTGACTTAGAAAAATTAAGTTCACACATAAAAGGGCGTGTGTAATGAAGCTAAGAACATCTAAGTTTTGAATATAAATCTAACACTTGGATGGAATCTGAACTTGAGATGCTAGGTCAAGATCTACGAATTTGGTTTGTCGAAACGTGGTTTTGACAAATATGACATCCTTCAAGCACTCCAATTCATAATTAATGGGCTTCGACGAAGCATGTTATCCAAAAATATTACTGTACGTCCAAATTCCACATTATTCTATCTTTAGGAAAAATCAAATGAAAAAGCAGTCTAAATTCTTTTATTTACTCGAAATAGTGGTAGTTCAAAAAATATTACAATACATAGCGAAAATTTGAGTTTAGTAGCAAATACTCTGACTACTGCGTATCTCCTCATTTCACGCCTAAAAATACTCTTATCAGATTTTTTCACTCGTACATTTGGCGATGATTCCGATTCTAGTTATTTTTATCACAAGGCATCAAACACCCAAATGTGAGGTAGTTGAAGAACGATACCATTTACCCAAAATCGTTAAAAAGAAGAACGATACCATTATTCATTCAGGATTTCTTCATACTCTCAATTTGGGATTTTGTTCTCTGCTTTTTTCTGAACTTTTGGGGAAAATCCCACGTGTTTCCAACTATGTATCTTCACTGTGGTTCACTCTTTTTCACACCCTTTTGTCAAAATTGGACACTCCCATTACGGGAATTATGATTCTCATATTCTTGTTTCTTTCTTGTGAACGTTACTTGGTTGTTTTGGCAACTTGACCTTTCTATCATATGCACCATTCCTTTAATGTCTACTTCACTTTCTTTTCAAACACAACTCTGCCACACCACACTATTCCAATCGACAATCGAAATTCTCTTCTCTTTTTTTTTTAGAAACTGATATTAAGAAATTCGAAAATCAGTTGTCACACAGTTTGAAATAACGAATCTGCCTCTCAATCGTTCTTAACTTAAATACCAAGCTGTTGTCTATAGCAGGATTCATACTTGTGACATGCGCCTAAATCACATTTCTCGCATTGGGCTGTTACCATTGAACCCCAAGGTGCGGGGACAACTCAGCAATGCAATTTTTCATAATAGATTTCTACCTTTTCTCGTAGCCAACAGGCGCTTCTTTTTTTCTTCTGCACTTGGTTTGTACTCAATCTGAAACATCAATATTTGACTTTAGGCAAAGAACAAAAAACACAGCCTGAAATTTCAACTAAATACTGCGTGCAGGGGCATTGAATAGTTGCACCTACTCAAGCAATTGACATTCAATAGTTAAAACTTTGGATTTGTTAGCTGCAATTTTTAACCCTCCCAGGTTACATATACTGGATTAATAAGCAAAGCATAAACAAATAAATTGCATCAATCACATTACAAGCAAGTAACTCGGTACTGAAAATATTCATATTCTTCATGGAAAATATTCAAGTCCCTACTTGGACAAAAAGGAACTCGTTTGTCATATCAGAAGACACAGTACAACTCAAAATTACAAAATCCGTTGAGCTTTGATGCACAACCAATTTTCATTGTTCTGCTTTAATAAAATGCGCAGTAACGCATCAGGTGAAGTTGTTCTTTCAACTTCTCATCACATGTTAATATCCTCTTATCTGATTCTGATGGATCCTTAATCCTTCAAGGTAAAAAAAAAAGAAAACAGTGAGTGAATCAGAGCAGATGGAGCCGAAAGTTCAAAAATAGAAACTAATGATGCAACAGGCATGAGTTATGACACAACCAAACACGGCAACGAACCCTTGCGCACATAACAATATAACGAGTCCTAAAAATAATAGGCATCAATAGATGTCATTTAGTTGTACAGAGAGCGTATATCCAGGAATGTCCTATAGTTATCCCTCTATAAAGGAAAGCTCCAGTCCGAATCCGAAACGAAGCATTTATCATACAGCTAATGCAAGCCAAGCATAACAAAGTACCAAAGCAAATATTGGCTTGACTACCCTGAATGCTACTGCAGAATTATGGAAATGACTTTTTTCCCAGTAAATTAGAAACTGCTTTTCAGAAGGATAACAAGGTAGTGTGGGGGAGGACAAACAATCATGCCTGGTTTCACTATTTTGAATTTTGCTCTTTCGCATGAAAAATGGATTTTTTTTAAAAAAAATTAACACAGGGAAGTAGCCCTTCATCTGTACATAGAAGAAAGAAAACAAACGTAGGATAAATACACATACCAAAAGATTTGTGCACACACAAAAGCTTGCTATTTCAAGAAGTGATACCAATATTGTCGAACGTAACAAACTTATATATTATAATATAAAATTAACATAATAATAGTAGATGAAGCTACTGAAAAAATATACAACTTCAAAGCTTGACTAATATTTAGACAGAGTTCTAGGTGACCTAACCTTTCTGCTATGACTCACCATTGATCTTCCTACTTTTCAATTGTTTACATTAGATTTGGAAAATGAAAAATCAATCAAAATAGATCTAAATTGAGTCACGACTTTAAAAACTATTACATATATTGTTAAGAAATTTATTACTCTTTGTATCAAATACATATATCTTGAAAACTAAAAGTTGTTATTTGAAGTCATCCACACTAACAATAAAATGATTTCACTTTCACACGTCAAATCGATAATTCATGGTGCTGAGGAGGTAATATTCAAGAATTTTTTTTTCTCATATATCAGCAATCTTAACGTCAACAAAACAAAAAATAATAATTTCTCATTCGATAAACAAGTCCGATCGAGAATTTTAAAAACTTAAATTCATTTTGATATTTAAATAATTTCAATTCACGTTAAAAAATTTCACTCATGATATATCGTAAGACGGAGCATAATATGCCTCTTTAACTCAAAACGAGGGTCACCCCAAAATGCACCATAATATGCATTTAGTTGTAGTTATCATATAAAACCATAAGTACAGGAGAGTCGAAATTTTCATTAAGAAAATTTTAAAATATAAAAGATAAAGTCGAAGAAGATTCAACATATATCATATATACATAAAAAAAAATAAAAAAAATCAAATATAAATAATGTAATATCCATCAATCCTTACTAGCTCTATCCCGATCCCTATTACACAAGCAAAAATTAATATAAAAAGTAAAAGGAGATAAAAGAAAGAGACAAAGGCAAAAGTGAGGTAAATACGAGGAACATCTATTCAGTTGCTATCGCAACTAGCAAATTAAAGCAATTTTTAATGGATAGGATTTCCTCAAACGACGTCGTTCCCAGCGTTTATCTTGTCAAAACGACGGCGTTCTATTCTTCTCTTATCAACTTCTCGTCACTTTCTTCTTCCTCAATCCATTTCAACTGTTGCAGAGAGAGAAAGAGATTATTAATAATTAAATAAACAGAAGATATTTTCATTACTTTGCCGACCATATATAAAATATCTATCCCCAAAAACTTCATTACCGGAAAAAGGTCAAAAAGTACGAAAAAACCACCGCCTTTCTCCTTCATTTCTTCACATATACCTTCTTATCTGAGGCTAAAATTGACTTATCACTTCTCGGTTCTCTGTGTTGGTTGGTCAACCGGCAATCTTCAGCTCCGATCACCAGTTCTGGTAACTGGTAGCCATTTGTGAGAAAGCTTTGGGATGTAAATCGAGCTTAGTTTGAGTTGAATCTGAGGTAGCAAACGAAATGGATCGAGGTCCGGGACCGTGTATGGATATGCCGATCATGCACGACAGTGACCGGTACGATTTTGTTAGAGATATCGGGTCGGGTAACTTTGGCGTTGCGAGGTTGATGACAGATAAGCAGACTAAAGAGCTAGTTGCTGTCAAGTATATCGAAAGAGGCGATAAGGTTAGTTCCCTCTGTAAAATTTTGATTTATAGAGTTAGTTTTATCTGCTCTTGGTAAGATATTTTTGTGCAATCAATGTTTCTGGTGTAAATTTGGGCTGTATTCTTTCTTTGCAAACCTTGCCTAGATAATCAGATGAATGCAAGTTTGGTCGGTTCGTTTTATATAGAAACTTTTAATTTATACTATACTATAATTATTACCAAGTGCAGATGAACATTGGGAATAGTGGTACTCTGCACTTGTAATCTTAGATCTGCCTTTAATAAATTGTGAATGTTAAATGAGGTCGTTCATTGTTGGGAGTTTCCGGAACTACTTTTTTAGCAGATTTATTTATAGCAGGATAGTTGTGACAAGTCCGTTGAACTCTTTAACAGATTAAGAACATTGATCATTTGCTGCTGTTTTGGGAAACTATCAAAATGGTTATCTAAAAGAGGCTGATGTTGCTTCAACTTTGTATTCTGGTAGGTGTAGTAACATGTACCACTTGGTAATTTTTTGTACACTGGGTGCTAATCAATTTACTGCTCTAACTGTCTGGGAAAGGTTCTGCTTTGAGAAATCTTCTGGCTGGTTTGTCAAGAAAAGTAAGCCTGGACTTAACTCAATTCCAGAAGCTATAACTCAAGAGGTGAAAATTGTGCAAGATGATACAAAGAGACTACAACTCATACCACAAAAAATACTAGGTGATTTCTTCCTATTTGTCCAAGTTCTGATAAACAGAGTTACCCGATACATGTGTTTGTGTGAGGTCGCAGGTACCTTGTGGAGTTGGTCTAGGTGCACGCAAGTTGGCATGACATGACTGCTATAGAAAAAAAAGAGACTACAACTCATACCCCTCAAGTTCTCAACAACTGCGAGACTTTATGACACTGATCCCCACGCCTAGGACTAAATATTTGGAGCGCAAGTAATGTAAATGTCAGTCCAGCATTGAATATCCAACATCATGGATGAGTGGCTCTGGTTCCCTGTTCAAAAGTTGGACTTAACTCAACAAGAGAAGTTAGTGCAAGAGATGAGGACAGAACAAAACCATATAGAGAGACTGTAACTCACACCCACAAATGGTTGGGCCTCTAACATGGTTTGAGCATATTTAGACAATAAGTGCGTATGGAACCCTCATACTCATGTTTGTGAATATATTAGACATTCCCATATGTAGATAATCTGAGGAATGGAGAGTATTACAGTAAAGTTATTACAGTAAAATAAGTTATTCCAGTGGATTTTTAGTTGCAAAATGTATTAACTGTAATTGTGGCGTATGGTCTTCCAGGCTGTATGCATGCCTTTCTATTTAGGTATTACCTTGTTAACTGTAATCATGTGCCTACAGCCATGTTTTGCCTTAAGTTACTTTTGCTTTAACATGTTTATATTCTTTCTTGACCTGCAGTTACTATAATATGTGTTTCTACAACCAAAAAAATCTATTTGATATTTCTAATCATATGTTGTGCTCTTTATGCAAAATAATTGCAACAAAATAACAATAATGAAATAAATAAACAAATAAAACCATAAGTATTGATGAAACTTTGTATTGGATTGTACTCCAATGCTTAAATGTGACATGGTCTACTGCTTGCAATTGTAGACCTTTTAATGGAGCAACTGCTAGTCTCTCCCTTCGACACATTAGATGAAAGGATCAATTCAACAGTATGATGACAAGTTAGTTGTGGATATTATATCAGTTCCATATGACACTGCTCATTTCTTCTCCCATCTTCTGGCTTGCAGATAGATGAAAACGTTCAGCGGGAGATAATCAATCACAGGTCCCTGAGGCATCCTAACATAATTAGGTTCAAAGAGGTTTGCCATTGACTACCCCTTTAGATCCTAGATAGGTGGTTATACATGTATGACTGGTTTGCTTGAAATTTTACGCTAGGTGATTCTGACGCCAACTCATCTCGCTATTGTGATGGAGTATGCATCTGGTGGGGAGCTTTTTGAGAGAATTTCTAATGCAGGGCGCTTCAATGAGGATGAGGTATTTAATCTGCTAATATTATAAAACACTGTAGTTACAGCTGTGCGAGATTTATGAGGTTACATAATCTCTTCCTGCACAGGCTCGCTTCTTCTTCCAGCAACTTATATCTGGTGTCAGCTACTGTCACTCCATGGTAAGGTCTTCCCTGAAATATTTTCTCAGTTTCTTTCAGTTTATTAAATGTGGAGATCTTGGAAATTTATTCAGCATGTTTGTGTTCTATTTCTTCTTGAAGCAAGTATGTCATCGGGACTTGAAGCTGGAAAATACATTGCTTGATGGAAGCCCTGCTCCTCGGCTAAAAATTTGTGATTTTGGGTATTCCAAGGTAATTGGTCCGCCCCATCATTAGCCACTGACAGGACCATCTAGGTGGTCTGAATTTTATACAAAGATACATAGACAGCTGTATACATGTATTCCCCGGTTTCTTAATCACGACTTGCACTTTTTGCAGTCTGCTCTGCTGCATTCACAGCCAAAATCAACTGTGGGAACTCCTGCTTATATTGCACCAGAAGTTCTGTTGAGGAAAGAATATGATGGCAAGGTAAATTGGTTTAATGCGTCAGTACTGTTACTTCATGTAACAAAGTAATAACAGCAAGTACCAATAATTTTTGTTGTGGAATTGTCTTTTCTGATGCATATGAATCCTTCTTGCACTTCTGAATTGGGATTTTATTTGACTGACATTTACTTGTTGTTGTCTTGTCTGGAATGTCCAGCTGAGTATGCTTCTTGTCCGCCAAAAGAGGGCAGATGGTTTTCGTGATGAACAGAGGCATAAGTCGATTCAGTAGATTACGTTACTTGACCCCCCCTTCCATTAGTGTGCTCCAAAAAGGAGCAAATAGGATAGGAGTGTGCACAGGTTCGCCACTGGACTCTTGCCCACCAAAAAAAGAAGAGAAAAAAGAAGAATGAATAGATTATGAAATTTAAGCCATCTTAAAGGTGCCTTAGGGAGCTTATAAAACTACATATCTGGGTGACTGAAATATAAAGAAAGCTGAAACTAATTAAAGGAGCATTTGTGGCCCATTTCGCTTGAGGCCGCATTATGTTGGGGTAAGCAATCTTGTATTTCCAGCTGTCTAGGTTCATATCCTTTTTGGGGTTTTGACCTCATCTCCACACAATAGCTAGTCTAGTCCTGTTATTTGTAGTTATGCTATATACGTAATAGCGAGGTTCAAGAAGTTGGGAAATTCTGTTCAGAAAAATGAATCACAGTTATAAATTCAGAAACAAAACCTTGCTATTTCTGAACCTAAGTTCCAAGGGACTAGATTCTGTTAGCGCTGGCCATTTGGACAACCTCTAATGTTGGTTCCTGTTAACCAACCTTGTCAAAATGTAACATAAAAATTAGACCTTGTGTGTGTTTATATAGTGAAGGGATGCTGCGTTTCTGATGGAGGAGAAGTGGAAGGACGAACACTTCTATTGCAGAGAAGTCACAAAACAAAGTAATGTAACTAGAATCTACCTCAACTTTCTCTGTAACTAGCTTATGTAGGTTTGTGATGGCTTAAATAGTAAAGGATATTTCTGTTGCCGGATTTAAGGTATCTGGTGGGTTTTACTTTAAAGCAAGTTACACGGGAATTTGTTTATATTCTAGTTATGAAATTTTGTTTTGTGACTTCTGGCTATAAAAGATTAGTTTGGTTACCATCCATGAATTTTACCCTCAACCATGGCCTTGTAACATATGTGTCAAGTCTTTTTTCTTTTGAGGATGTTAACACCTCATTCTAAGTACATCTTTAATTTGTATTTTGATGTGTTGAGTACTTGCTTTTTATCAATTATGGTTGCTTACTTTTTCACTTTACAGGAGAATATCACTGATTGTTTTTATTTCAGATTGCAGATGTCTGGTCGTGTGGAGTGACATTGTATGTCATGTTAATGGGTGCTTACCCTTTTGAGGATCCTGATGAACCAAAAGATTTTCGGAAGACGATCAATGTACATCTTTATCATTGTCATGATATTGTTCCAATTTCTTGTGGATTTTTTATTACAATAAAATTTAATCTGCTTTTTTGCTACACAGAGAATCCTGAGCGTGCAGTATTCTGTTCCTGAGAACATTCAGATATCTGAGGAATGTCGCCACTTAATCTCAAGGATCTTTGTTGGAGATCCGGCACAGGTTAGTGAGGTTTTAAGAGTAATCAGTACACAAAAGTGAGTAGATGGAGTTTTGGAATGTTTCTGTTGTGATTGCATTGGGACTTCAATTATGATCTGAACCAATCTTGCTTATTGTTGTAGTTGCTGACCACCATCCAATTACATTGTATTTAAGGCATCTCTTTAAATATGTTGTTCCAAGTTCCTTCTTATACAGTCCTGTTTGACTAGCAGGAGGTTGAAGAATATAATTTGACTAGTGTATTGTACTTGTAAGAGTAGGAAATACATACACACTAGTTAACTTAAACTGGGAAGAAGAGAACTATAGACTTTGTATAGTTTCTTTAGGTGTGAAATATTTTGAGATATTGCAAAAAGGGTGCTACATAGTAGTCTTGAAGATAATATAGATTGTAGTTGTCACTTATGCTTAAGTCATCTTCCTTTGCACATGGCACAGAGGATCACAATGCCTGAAATCAGAAATCATGTATGGTTTTTGAAGAATCTTCCAGCGGACTTAATAGACGATAAGATGATTAGTGATCAGTTTGAAGAACCCGATCAACCAATGCAGAGCATTGATACGATCATGCAAATAATCTCAGAGGCAACAGTACCACCAATTGGCTTGTATAACTTGGAAATGATGGACGATGACATGGATGACTTGGATTCAGAGCCTGATCTTGATATTGATAGCAGCGGGGAGATCATATATGCAATGTGAGTGCATGCCATGCTTGTGAAAAGGAAGTTGTATCCTCAATCTTACGAGAACATTTCTGGACTTGTTGGTGTGCAAGGCTTAGAGATTGTTGAATGCTCAGTAACAAGAACATGGGGGTATTTACAATGTTTGTAATTAGTCAAGTTCTTATCCTGGAAGGGGCTTTTAGTCTGCCCATGAATTATTTCCTCTCATCACCATAGGAGGAATTGGCTGAAAAAGTAATGGAGTTTCCATACTTGAGTTCATAATCTTTTTATAATGTCGTACAGTGTTGTTATTTTGTAACCCTTGTACTTTCTTATATGCATTTGTGTCAAACAAATCATGTGCTCTTTCTGGTTTTTGTAAGTTAAGATGCTTATAGTCTTAGCGCTTGTGTATGACTATGTTTGTTAGCACAAAATTTCCTCTGTATAGTTCTAACTAATCCTTCTGGTTGATTTTATATTTCCTTAGTAGTAAAGTGCGTTTTCCCTATGATGGTCAAGTGACATCGAAGTCTTAAAAGACAACTTTTATCGTAGGGTTGTACCGTGAGGTGTGTTGGTACAAGAGATTATTGGAGGTAATGATCCTCAAGGAGCACAACAGCAAAAAGCCTCAATTTTAAACTAAGTTAGGGTTGATTATATGAGTTCTCACTGTCCACGATGCTTCATTTAAGTCCAATTCAGTTCAATATTATGTTAGAATCACACATTTCTTTAGGAAAAAACAATCCATAACCACAATCAAATACAACTAGATATCAGGCCCATGGAAGGTTCTTTGCTAATGAATTCCATCTTCCTTTTAACAAAGAAGCATCTGCTTTGCATGCATAAATAGGAATACATCAGGGTCCAAATTCAATAAAAATCAATATATTAAGTTCCTTTTGAGCCTTCTAACACTTTGTTTGGATGGTTGTTAAGTATTGTTTCATAATATAATGTATTGCATTGTATTATATTGTATTGTTCTAATGAATACATTGTTTGGATAGATTGTATTATTCTCCATCGCTACATAATGTCACATCTCTATAAGAAAAATAGAATACGAGGTAAAGCTACTATGAAAAATAGGGTAAAGGATAAAACAAAACTATTAAATAATAAGTAAAGGAAAAATGAGAAGAAAATATTAAGATAATGACGCAATCACACCTGATTGTTACATAAAATGATTATTTTCATCATTGCCTAACAATGGATTAAACAATACAATATAATTTTTAAGTTACAATTAAAACAAACATTGTATTTAAACTAAAATTACAATACGGGTAACAACCATCCAAACAAGGTGTAAAGTTCAAACTTACATCAGTGTGTTGTGCTACTAGCTTTTCCGCATTCCAACTGTAGCGACCAAACTTGAGCTGTATCTTTTCAAATTCACTGAAAACAATGTTGGATGAAATTATTATAACCTTCACCTTCGGCACTTTGAGCTCGTTTTGTTCTAGTCCAGAAGTCTCCTCAAGAAACATCCATCACTTGTCACTGTTGATCAAGTTATTCCAGTGTTTACTTTGCACTATCCACCCAATTTCCAGTTCCACCAAAGTGAGTGCTCCAGAAGCATCTCACTTAAAATCAGAGAAATTATTATCTATGCAGCAAATTCAAATTGATATGTTCCTCCATCACAGTGATTCTCAGATTCTTCAGATGTTCCTTAACAGATTCCCATAAATAGGCTGTTTCTTCATCACATACAACTTCTTCCAACTTTACTAGTTTTTGCAGAGAATCGGGCAGCTTAATAATACCCAGGGAACTTCCCATGCAAAGAGTCTGTAAAGAACAGAGTTGATCCATTTCCAATGGCAAGTCATCCATCTCCATCTCCACACAATCATATACATCAAGAAATTTCAATTTAATAAGTTTTACTATAGACTTTGGCAACTCTGCCAAATTTGTGCAAGAATGAAGCCTTAGTACTTCCAAATTTGTCAACCTCCCAAGCTCTTCCGGAAGGGCAACCAGTTCTTGACAATAACAGATGCTGAGCCTTTTAAGATCAACAAGATCACATATTTCAGCTGGTACTTTTGTTAAATCGCTGCAGTACTCGATATTCATCTCAACGAGTTTTGGCCACATGTAAGGCATCTTGGCAGCAGAGTTCTCAAATGCCTCCCCGATTTCACACATGTTCAGGGAGATTTTGCGCAAATTTGGTAGCTGCAGATTGGCTGTGAAAATGGATGTAACAGAGATGCGTTCCAGGTTGATTCTCTTAAGATTGAGCAGAGAACAAAGCTGAAAGTTATTCAACTTGGCTGGGAAGAAACCATTGTTTGTCACAACCAGTGTCTTCAATTGGCTCATCTGCTCTATAAAAGGGGGTAAGTTGTAGGTCCTTGTTTCAAAGTTCAACACAAGTACTTCAACTTTAGGAAATCGCACGCCATGCCAGTTACAGGAGAAATCTTCATCTGAAATTCGGATTCATGATGTAGTAATTAAATAGCAGAGAAAAGCTGAAGCAAATTTATAGAAGACATCTCAAATTTTGACCGAAAAGGAGGAGAAGGGATGGATAACAAACCTGTGACAATAGACAAAACCTCCACTTGAAGTGGTTGAAGTCTTTGTTCAAACCACCACCTAGGAAAGTCATTCCCCTTGATGTTGATATATATTCTCATTCTCTCTTCTACCGGCTTCTCATCACACTGGTGGATGACCAGTTCTCTCAGCATATCATGCTGCTGTATGTAATGCAAGTTATGTAAGCCAAGAACTGCTCGTGCATCCTGTCTGTGAATCAGCATGAACTAAGTTTAAATCAGATATTCAAAAAGGAATCTATCCAAGGACATCAGCTAACTTGATAAGTTCATCAATCCGAGGCACAGAAGAAGTTGAGTATACACCAAAAAGGTGGAACCAGGATAAAATGAAGCCAGCCACGGTAATGTTCTACTGGCGGAACTCTATGAGTTACTATTATTCTTATCTCATGAAATTTACTGTAATAATTTTCTCCAAAATAATTTAGAAGGTGGAAAAGAATTTTCATGGCTTCAGCCCATTAGATATTGATGCACTCAAACAGATAGTCAGCAACTGTGTACATGTGACCATCTAACTCTGTTGCTTTTTTTTTCTCCCGGCTCAACATTTTTCTAGTTTGGTTCCACGTAATATGTAGCAGCAAAAACAACACAGTTTCAAGACAAAATTGAAGCCAGCTATACCTTGCAAGGGCGAGATTAACCAGGTTTTGTAAAGAAAGTTCAAGGAAGATGGCCATTGCAGTGATGCCATCTTCATCTAGATTGTATCGTTCCACCCACATATCCAAAAGAGCAGAAGGATGAATTCTTTGATCTTCAGGAAATGATCCTAAATCCAGGTAGCAGTCTCTTAATGTAGTTGTTTCTCTGCTGTAAAGAGATTTTTCATCCAAGGCATCAATGCTGGCTTGCAAAGAACGAAGCAGATCATTCTCAGTAGGGAAGAGAATTTGCCTTTTAGACTGCATCATTACTCTGTTAAACCATATCACCTCAGACTGGCCACACAATGAACGGCCTACAACTCTAAGAGCCAGTGGAAAACCGCCACAACTTCTCACCACCTGCCATTGCATGCCATCATTTAGATCCAGAAAGCAGAGAAATTTATAAAGTTATATGAATTCGGGGACTCTATAATTTAGCAAAGATGCATTTTCACTCTCTAACGTTTCTAGCACATGCACAATAGTGTTTTACATATACATTTCACATGTATTCATAACTAAAGAATTAGTCAAAAGACCTTTGTAAACGAAGATAGCCTTTTACCTTATGAACAAGATCAAGCCGCACATCAGGGCTGCCATCTTTAAAAGCTGAAATGCAGAAGAGATCCTTTGCATCCTTCTCGCTCAAAAGCTTTAATTTATATGTATCAAATTTTGGGAATACAGATCTCGAAGTGACCAAAATCTTAAAATCAGGTATCTGTAATTTAAGATGATCGATGACGAACTCTGATTCAGACCAAACATCATCCAGCACCAGTAATATTGGTTGAGGAGTAATTTCCCCAAGGAGGTTATTGAGTTTGCAGATTGCATCATGCTCAGTAGCAAACTCTGGGACCCTGTAGCCTTTCTTCTCAAAGATTTCCCCAACAATGCGTTTGATGTTCGGTGTTTTGGTAACAGTGACAAAAAAGATGTTGTCCCTGTATATGGCTGTTAGGTGACAATTAGATCAAATATGCTGAAAATCAGCAAGAAGCTTAATATAACATAAGAATATGATACAGCATTAATATCAACTAGTCTTGCCATAATTTCAATAATCTGCATAGCCAACAAGTGGAATAGCAAAAAAAGAATTTACTATATTTCTCCTTTTATGGGGTCAGCAAGCTAGTCTTTAGGTACACACACATCAGAAGCAACCCAGAACACAATTTATGTTTTCGTTGCCTAACAAGAAAACACAACCTTATGTTCGTGCGAAGTATTTTTGGTTCCTATCATCCTATGCAATCATAAAACTAAAACACATACATCAAAATTCAACTGATAAACCGACATAGTAAGAATCGATAAAGTCAAAAGGAAATTAATCCAGGCAGCGTTTAAGTTCATGTGATTCGAAGACAAACAAGAGAATTAGCTAACTGAAGTTACAAAGGCATGCATCTTACAAACTAGAAAGGACTAATTTAACAACAATAACAGTGTAAGATACAAACATTTAACATGGCAAACAATAAATAAACAGTACCTTTGATATCAACCTCTTGACAAAGCTTTGCTGCCAAAGTAGTTTTTCCACAGCCAGGAGGAGCAGAAAGAACCAGCACTTGATCTTTCTCCTGAAGCAGCTTCAATTTCTGTTTCAATTCATGAAGTGGGACTTCAAATCCAACCATAGAATCAGAAACTTGAGGCACATGAGACAATCCTGAAAACCCAAAACTAGAACCATTCATCCACCCTGAAGACCCACTAGAATTTGTAAATCTAATACTACTCCCGGATCTCGTCAATGAAACATTCCTCATCATCGAGTGAATCTCCTCCAATTTCTTGCCATTTTCATTAACCTTAACCAGAATCTGTTTACTATCCCTAACCACCTGAATTAAACCGTGTATCTGGCAGAACTTCACTAGTGAATTATCCAACTTCGTCAGTTTCCTGGAGTAACTCCACTTATTCAAAGGGTCGCAGCGTTTAATCTTGGAACACTTGAGGACTAGCTCTTCACCTTTCATCAACTGCTTCTTAAACATCTCTATTTCTTCATCTCGGCCGTCTAGGACCTTGCTTAGCCTCTCAATGTCATGGAATACTGGTTTGATGTCAATTAATGTCTGCTCTAAGGTGAGGAATTTGGAACGGAAAGTGGCGATGTGTATGCCAACATCAATAACTGATTTGAGGAGTAGGTCGAAGACTGGACCCAAAGCAGCTCCTCCCAAGAGAGCTGCTGCCATTGCTACGTAACACTGCAAAATGGATTAATTTGGGGAAAGTCTTGGTGAAGCAAGTGAAGTATAGCAGTAGGTCGTCTTCTAGATATTAAGGCATTGATTGGTGAGAATGATTTTGGAAAAGAGACGGCAATTGATCGGAAGTTTCCGACTCAATTGACTTTTGAGGTCGTCCAGTACAAATCTTCCTTCTTTTGTCATTTGGAGTTTCTTTTCAATTTAGCTATTTTTACTTTACTTCTTGAATTTTTTATATCTATTTTTATATTTAGTAAATTGAAAAGAAAAAAAAAAAGTCAAAGTGATGAAATAATTAATAACCTCAGAATTGGAGTATAAGAATTTGTACCAAACCACTTAATTTTTTTCCAAAAGCAATTTAAACAATTAAACCAATATAGAAAGTGATTTGACACGTTACTCCCTCTATTCTATGTTAGAGAAAATGGCACTTATATTTTACGGAAGTTCTATTATCCCTTTAAACTATTTTAAAATGTAATATAAAAAACCCTAAAACTACACAGCCACATTCTTTCTTTCCAGGTAGTGTGCACCACGCGTTGCCAGTTGTCAAATATCACATATATAAAAAACAAACAAAAAAATGTAATTATATTTCTTCATCTTCTCCGCTCTTCACTTCTCCCAAGTCATGCTTCAATTTTTTTCCCTGTAACTCCCCAAAACCTTTATCTCTCTCCACTCCATTCCTCTCTAATCATTCCCCACTCCCACCTTCTATAACCCACAAATTAAGTATCAATATTCATCAGCAACATCACAACAGCTACTTTATTAGCTATTTAAACCTCCATTTTCACCTCTTCCACTCAAATTCCACAATTGTAATACCAATTTTAAACTTGAAGTTCTCACTAATTTTAAACTTGAAGTTCTCACTATAAGAAATCACTGAATTATCGGGATTGAGTAGAATCAATTGATTGTTGCTGCTCAACTTCGTGAAATTCTTATTGTGTGTAGTTTAGATTTTTCATCGGACGTTAATAGAGACAAAAAATAAGATTTGAAGGTTGATAAATTTTGCCAGAGCAAGCAAATTAATGACTTTAATTTATTTTTTACCACATAAATAATAGTTTTAATGATTATTTGGTGATTTTGATGGTTAATGGTTGAGTAATAGTGAGACAAATTATGAAAAAGTATTTGAAGATGGGTGAGGAGATAGGGCTGCCATAGTGGTTCAACAATGGTGATAGAGATGTATAGGTAGGGAGGGTGTTGAGTGATGAGAGAGAGAGGAGGAAAAATGATAAAGGAAAAAGAAATGAAAAAAGTAAAGATAATTTAAAAAATAAAATTAAAGGCAAAAGTTGAAAAATGATATTTAACAAAAAGTTAAAATATTTTTGAAATATTTTTTTGATTAGTTCTTTGTCCCTCACATGCCTTTAAAAAGTGAACACACTCTCTACGCTATGTCAGCACTTAAGGATGCATTTATTTCGCTTTAAAATAGTTTAAGGAGGTAATAGAACACTCATAAAATATAAGTGTTTAGTTAAAAATTCGACTATAGATTAGGGAAGCATTTGACCATTTTCTTTTAAATATAAATGCGTAGTTGAAAATTCGACTATAGATTAAGGAGACATTTGACCATTTTCTCTTAAATATAAGTGTAGTTGAGAATTCTCTTCTATGTTAAGTAAATTGTCGCGGCAATACACCCCTATTAAGAAAATTATTCAAAAACATAACTTAAATCATATTTTTTGCTAATGCCCTTTTGTTAAATTATAAATATATTTTTTGCTAATGCCCTTTTGTTAAATTATAAATATAAGTGGTAAATAGGGCAATTTATCTCCCAAAAAATATAAAACTTCATTAATAAAAAAGGGCAAATATGAAACTTATTTTCAGCAATATTAAAAATATCAAAAATTCACTTAATACGAAATAGAGGAAAAACGAAGACTTGCTAAGTATACGCGATATCCAATTTAGATCAACTCTGATGATTGGCAACAATGCGGAAGAGCTGCCATTGCGTTACGGATCCACCATGTAGACAATTGTTTATCATTACACGCATGTTTTAGTAAACTTGCCCCAAAGTGGAGGATTATACTGGTTAGTATAAAATTTACCCGTGCAAATCTAGTTACAAGAGTAAGCAGACGAGTACTCCAATCCTATATGTTGATGCATTTGAAAAAACCTGGAAATCAATTTATTATTACTACTAATAACCAAGTAAAAACAAACTAAAAATATATACCGATCGACTACTCATTTTTTTTCTTTTTCTGCTGCTGCAGCTTGCTCTTCATTTTCTTCACCCTCTCCGCAATGGTGCTGTAATACACGTGGCATCTCTCCGTCACCGCGCTGTTATATATGTGGCATCGGACCCTTGCTCGCTGCCAGAAGTCCTTAATCCTGTCTTCATATTTCACATATACAACTGGTACAGTCAGCCCCACCACAATCCCTGCATTACCAGATATACTCCTTAAACACACTAATATAGTACTAAAACATAAGTAGGTAAATTACTAGTTAATATCATATTAGTAGTGTAGTAATTACCAATGTAGAGAAGCGTGAGTACATCTAAGTAACTTGCCACAACCGAAAGCAATCCCAAAGAAGCTAGAGTCCCCGCAAAGACGAACCACTCTCTCTTGGTACTCACGCTAAACAGAAACCTCAGGCTATTCTCAACCGATTCACGAAATTTGGTGCCTGCTTCCACAACTGATTCATCGCTTATGTACATCCTTGACATGTCCAGGGGCTCTCTGCAAAAATGTATCACCACATTATTAGCTGATTCTCTTGTTCGTATATAAGAGGCGAAAAACACTCTTCTCGATTGGTATCATTCAAATGCAAATGCAAAGATAGGCCTGATTGAAGATAAAAGTGAAATAAAAATAATGACACTCTTTAGGAATGTTAACATAGCGCTAAGACCCTAATGCGTAATGACCGATAATACTGAAATAGAGCAGTACTATTTTTGTCACTTCCATCATTTTATAATAACTGCACTTCACCCCTGAACAATTGTGTCTCAAAATCATATTTCATCTCATCCCGGTAAGTAACCGAATTTTCCCCAGTCACCTATACAGACAAACTGATCTATACCCATTAGCTAATCGAGGTAAAGTTAATATGATCTATACAGACAAACTGATCTATAATTTTAATATGGTAAAAACAATTTTTTGACTTTATTTTTGTTTTAATTAATGTGTTTAGAGCGGGTGAGGCTTAGTCGTTTTATTGTTACCTAAGAGTAGTATTGCAGTTTTATTTATTTATCATAGCGAAAAAAGTTTAACTTACTACTAACTCCAACATAACATAAAGTATTTATTTATGTTAAAAAGAGAAAATAAAGAAAGCTTAGGCGGTAGCTTACTTTCCCAAGAGCATATGTATGTTACCCCATAAAAAGGTGAAAGCGATCACGAACATGGCGATCCATGAAAACAGCGTTATAAAGGTTAATCCATAGACTTCAAGTGCCAGCCATATCGCTGTAGCTGCTAATAGTGCAACAACACTATAACTCTTCCTCTTCCATAAAATTACATCTCTGATTATATCTGAAAATATATATATATATATATATATATATAACATTCATCTTAATTAGCAACTTCAATTGCACCAGCCAAGGTGAAGGCAAGAAAGCTAGCTGCTAGCTGTGAAGGACAAATGTCGGAGGTAGGCTTTAGCATATGTTTTTGGCCCAAAGCATAAATATGTTACGCTATAGATTCTTAAATATGTACAAAAATTACTAATCCTTGACGCCGCTTTGTCGAAGAATCCAAAATTATATTAGAGGATTATGATATATAAAATGCTAGTATAAATATGGATTAAAGCTTAATAAAAAGAGATTTAGTTGAAATCACAGTAAAATAACCTGAAATTGCAATTTTACAGGGGAAATATGAAGTGATGGACGACTATAAACCTGTGTTTGTTTTGCCAACATCAAGTGTTGGAGAGTCTGTTGAAGTCTGCAGGTTGGATTCTGCAAAGAAACAAAAAATTATTTGACAATAAGGCACAATTCAAGAAGGAAATCTGTCGAATTACTAACCTGAATTGTTTCCTAGTTGAGGAGTTGGGGGAGAATCTGTTGTAGTAGTACTCTGCATATTGAAGGCTGGAATTACGAAAGCAAAGGGAAATTTGTAGTTTGCTAAGAGGAATTGGAGAATTGTGAAGGTCAATTTTTAAAGAGTCCAGGCATTCGAGATAAACACATAACAGATGGCGCTCAATTGAAGGAAACGTGGAGGGCATGCAGGGATTGTTATCTCAATGGGCTGTCGTAAGAATGCCCTGGCCTAGCTATATATTGACGAAATGTTATTTGACAAAAAAACGAGGTAACTGAAAATAGATATTCTCTTCTAAATAATGAAATAATGAAATGTGGTGCAGCAAATTCACTTTGATTTAGGCATAGATCTCTTTCATGACTTTGCCTACCTTCTATAAATATTCCTCTTAGTTGTAGAAATAAAAACACACACATATATTGAAATATTTGGAAGTACTCTTTCTCTCATTTTCTTTGTTATTTAATTTCTAATATTTTTTTTATAACATAGTCCATACTAACTGCGACTTTTTTTCTTATTTCACAATTGAAAGTTAGAGGATATTCTTAAAACTGGCTATTCGTGAACTTTCACCGTATATGTCAGGCAATGATATTTTGGGCCTGATAAAAGGCCCAGTCCGTAGCACAAATGGTTTTCCAAATCCTAAAGGCCTGTACAAGGCTGACATCCCAAAGCTGCGTCAAGACTCGAGATGTTTAGAAAATATAATTACGTGTGTTTGGAATAATATTCTTAACAAAAACAGCTAAGAGTTCTTTTTTAGAGTCCGTTGATACTCTCTTCATTTTATATTAGTTGATCATTTTTTTTATTCATATATTAAGAAATCATAAATAAGAAGATAATTTTACTAATTTGCCCTTTAAAAACTTTTTGGGAATTGTACAAATAAATATTTTACACTTTCAAAAAAATTAATTGCAACGATAATATAGAAAAAATAATTAATAGTACTTTTTCGATTTAATAAAGTGGATAACTATTAAATAGTATGGAATAACTATTTTTAGTAACATAATCAATTAATATGAGATGGAAAGAATGTGAAGACACAGAATTTTTTGTGGTACAATGCAAAATTCCACAAAACTCCAAGTGGAATTTTTTGCATCCAAGTGGTACAGCGCAAAATTCGACAACCCCAAGTGGAAATCCGAGAAAACGTCGATGACTTTCTCAATAGTATGCCCACATGATGGCCCTTACAATTGGAACTTAAAAAAAATACTGAGTATCCAACTTGCTCTGATCGTACTTATTAATTCCCTTTATTCTTTGGAGACTCCAAAAATAACAAGTAACCTTGGTGTAAAAGAGCAATAAGACTGAAAGATGTCTCATTTATACGCTAAACCTTTTGTAATTCGATAATTTCATGCATAAAGGAAACAAAGAGGTGTATCATACGTAGGGGCGGACGCACCATTGTCAAGGGGTGTCACCACTTCGCTGGAAAATTATATTGTATATGAATCTCAAATTTTAATTTAATAAATATATATAAAAGTATTAATACCTTTTGACACAAGTGAAAATGTTAGTTTAGTGGTTAAAGTGTTTCAAAACCTTCCTTAAGGTTGTGTGTTCAAGCCCTATTGGCCATAATATAATATTATAAATTATAGAAAATATCAATGTTATGAAATAAAATTAATATCCCTTAAAACAAAATCAAAGAGAATAATCTTCAACTTAAAACATTATACTATAAGGAAAAGGCACGGTTTCCTTCCTTTTTACCGTGAATTTTTTGTTTTGTTTCCTCCTTTGTTTTTGCTCAATTTTATTTGCTATATTTGAATATGACAAGTTAGAAAATAATAATTAACATAATTATTTTATTATGTTACCCTTATTAATTTATACTTTATATTAGGTTTTAAAAATAAAATATTAAAAGTAATAGTAAAAATAAAAAATTTAATTGCCCCCTAAATTGGAAGCATGGCGGTGGCTCACAGGGAAAATCCATTTACCTGTGGTACCCCACTCCCATACAAATCACATGGCTCCCTAATCATTCACTAGCAAATAATCCTTTCCCAAATTAGGAGTAATATTCATTTTAATTAATCATGATTTTTGACCAACCACTATAGTTATTATTTATCTAATTCCTTGTTATAAAAGATTCCGTGAACTCGATAGCTGTTTAGGCCCACTTTATTATTGCAAATGATTGCCATTTGCCAGTAATGATGTTGAGTTAAAAGCTAAGCATAAGATCAGTGATTGAAGTTCTATTTAGGGACACATTGATTAATACTTCTCCATTTCTATAATGTCTTTGACTTTAATTTCTGTCTATAATGCTAAAAAATGCAACTGTTGTTTTATGATATGTGATGATTATACAAGAGTGGAAAAATGTTAAACAACTAATTATAATAAAACAATCTGTATTTAAGTTCTTGTTAATTGATTACACCAATATTTGTTAATTACCGAGCATAATATCAATTTTCTATTTGTCGAATGATCATTTATTCTATCAACAAATGCGAACTTAAATAAGTCACTAGCCCATGAAATCATAATCTACCTAATTCATCCAAGAATGGCTTATTACTGATCCGCTAGCTTATTTATTAACTTAGCTCATTTCAATCCAACAAATTTTGAATTAATATTAGCTATTTCAAAACGATCCATGAGAAATATTGTTAAAATATCTTTAAATAGATAAAGATATATTTTAATTAGATATATTATTTCTAGTCATGATAAAGACAAATATTTATTAAAACTTACTAATAATTGAGCAGAGGTTTTGACTTTCTTTTTAGCTTATTTCAACTCAATTTATTTTGATCCGCTCAAATTCAATTGTATCCACTAAGACACTTATAGGCTATATCTATCATGTGCAATTATTAGAAGTATAATTAATATATATTTCTAATCCCAATTTAGGCTCGCTCTTTAAAATAATGCGTCTTGCACTTTTTAAAATAGAAACGGGTTCAATTAATTATATATTTATTTAAAGAAGTTGACAATTGTTTAAATAAAAATGGAACCTATATATACTTATTTAGATTCCATAATAAGATAATGAAAATAATGGTTAGACTAGACAATTATTTTTCAATTTTAAGTGGACATTTTTAAATACTAAATTAGAAAGTACTAAGATACTCGACAGATAAAACCTGTTATTTTACTTGGATCATAATCCTCAGACAGGTTCATTTTTACTTCATCTGTCTTTAATTACTTGTCCATTTTTTCTTTTTTAGTTGTTCCTAATTACTTGTTCATTTTGATAAATCAAGAAATGACAATTTTTTTTACATATTATATCCTCAATTAATTACTTTGAAAAATGTAAAACTTTTTGAAAATATTAAGTTTTTAATTTATCCACTTTATAATTAATAGGGGTAAAATGATAAACTCACTATGTCAATTATTATTTTCTTAATATGTGTGTCTATTCAAAAATGGATAAGTAATTAGGGACGAGGAGTACTAATTACTAGTAATATGGGAGGACATTAATTGCTTTGACTTTACTAATCTGCCAACTGGCAGGAGTCCCTTTGAAATCATTGTAGATTCAACAATTATTTTGTTGCTTATAAAATCTACTGTCTAAATATTATGTTAAAAAATAAATTCTGAACAATATTCATTTTTCTTGTCGAGAACTATGTCTATAAATAAAATGGTAAGATGTTTAATTTCTTAATAAAAAAGCAGTTCACCTAAATGAAAAATTACAACAGTGTTGGCAGATTTTTAAATTTAGTAGGCGTTTGATCATGCGATATTATATCACGATATAAAATCGTTAAATGGAATCAACGTTTGGACATGTGATTTCATGGTGATTTCATCTTATGATTTCATATCATGACATGGAATCTCATATTCTCCAAAAATCATGATTTGGGAATTCCATACCACGATTTGAGATTTTTTAAATAGAAAATTGACCCACAAGTTTATATTTTTTAAAAATAACCTCATATTTATATTTACTAACCATTTATTTCATAAGTAATAAATAAAATTTATTATTCTCACCAACATAAAATTTATTATTACTTTAAATTTGGTGAATATAAATGATAAAGTAGGAATTGATTTGGTGAATATAAATAAGAACGGAGTGAGTAATACTTTTTTGATTTTCATAATAAAAAAACTTCTCTTTCGGCTACATATGAAAATGTTTAAAACAATTTAATATGAAAAGGGACAAAATTAGTGATGTATGTTTGATAATAACTACTTTCAATATGTTTGATTTTAACACAAAATTAATGCACTGAAAATGTGTTATTGCATACAAGTGAAACAAGGCACGGACCATTATGATATTGACACACGAGTGAAAATTGTCATAGCTTGTACATTGATACATAATTATTTGCGAGAATATCAAGGGAGTAATGAAGTATTTATGATCTATGAGCATGCAAATATAGTTGTGAATGATATTGATCAACAAATGATTCAAAGTAACAATGTTGGTTCGTCTTTTCAGCCATATGATCGAGAAATGCAAGTTCAACGTGAGGATATTGTCCATACTATGTAGGGGGATTATATTAAAGACTAGTACACTACAATTTATGTTTAATTTTTTTTTTATTGAATTAAAGTTTGATCAGTTAAAGTTAATTAGATGAAATAGTTATTTAAGTAGAGAACAAATAGTTTTGTAATAATTTATTATACAATTTTATAATATTTTATTTATTTGATAAGATTGAATAAATAATTGGGGATATATTAATAACTAGAAGAAAAATTATGAAAAAAGAGATGAAGCGATTTGGATTCTGAATTCTGATTTCTGACCATGCAATATACATGTGAAAGCTGTCATCGATTCTCTTCGAAAAAATAGCTAACTATACATATTTTAAAATTTTAAAATATTTAGACGCACTGAAGGGAGAACGACAAAAAAAAATAGTAATAAAAGGGAATATTTTCGTTTAAAAATAAAAATAAAAATAAAAATCGCCGCTGTAAATTTAATAGCAAGTTGGATTAGTTTTAAATATTTTCATATGGCTCACGTCCTTGTATTCAAATCTCACAACAATAAACAGTACCAATTAAACTCAACCTCTAGCTACTATCTTTATTTATGTACTTCACATATTAAAAGGCAATAAAAAGAAGTAGATGCATTTATATTTAAATTTTATACATACATGACTAACGAAATGAAAATATTTTAATATGATTAAGTAGCTTATAAAATAGTTTCCGATAAATCTTGGCCATTAATTATATGTATATCTCCAAGATAAACATTAATTGGTAAAAATGATACTAAGAAATACGTAAATCTCTACGATAATCTTAATTAGTGAAATGATGCTCCTAATTACTAGCTAGTATCACATAGTCAAAAGTTAAAAAGGTAAAACTAACCACCAAATAGTAGTTTACAACCTTTTTTTTTTCTTTCTCATACCAAATTCGCACGGAGAAGATCTAAAACGCTCCCTAAGAAAAATGAATTTGTACCCAGGGGACTTGAAGCTGAAGCCTCTGAATGAAGGAGTACTTACCCGCACCGAATGTATACACCAAGCCAATACATGCATGTCATGTGTTTAAATTTATAGTTCATTTTACTTAACCATCATTAATTAACATATGTTTTACTTCATTAAATCACTTAATAATAGAAATTGCATTAATTGGGTGTATACACCCGATGCAGATAAGTTTTTTCCGTGAGATAGGATAGAAATTTTAAACATTTTCTAAAAAATGATTGAGTCGGTCTCGGATGGACGGCGAGATTTATGGGGGATTTAAGTTTCAACTTTTTTTTTTTCTTTTGCCATTTTTCCAGTCTTGGCGGAAAAAAAAAAGAGTGAATCCAAAGTAAAAGAAAGATGGCAATAATAACGCGGAATCGCGTGAAGTTCGCCGAATATGAAAGTTGGCATCAACTATATAGGCACATCCAGTGGAGCTCTTTTTTGGCAACTTTCTCAATACTATTTATGTCTAATCCTCACTAGATCTATCATACATTTCTTCATTCATTCTTTCTATTTTTACAACTGCATTGCTCCAATGGGGAATGTTGCACTTTTTCATTTGATTTGTGGAATCTTCATTTTTTGGACTGTCTCTGTGGTGAAAGCAGAGGATACTTATAAATATTTCACATGGACTGCTACTTATGGAACTGTTTCTCCTCTTGGTGTTCCTCAACAGGTTGTTATTTATTATTTTTATTCGTATTTTGTACTGCTAGCTGGTATTGTTGATCAAGAACTTGAATTTCTGATGATTTTGAACTTATAGGTGATCCTCATTAATGGTCAATTTCCTGGTCCAAGACTCGACCTCGTCACAAATGACAATGTAATCCTCAATCTGATTAATAAGTTGGATGAGCCTCTTTTGTTGACATGGTGAGTCTTTTTTCGAATCTGTTCCCAAAATGTATGTTTTATATAATGCTGCTCTTTGCTTGAATTTGGTCTAGAGTAGTATTTTGTTGAAATTTTTGAGCGGCGAATAGTTAGCAGTACTGAACAGGTGAGTCATTGGCCGGAGGAAAGAAAAGGACGCTTTCGAAAAAAATTCTATGAGCTGAGGGATATACTGTTTTTACTGTCTCATTTACACTGTGGGAATCAACATAGGGCTGATTGAATTATAGGATAAAGAAGTCGATTTTCTTGATTTTTCTGTTGCTTTTTTTTGTCATAGAAATGTTGGGAAAGAGTTGGAAGTGTAGTCTTACATGTCTATCCTGTATAGGAATGGAATCAAACAAAGAAAGAATTCTTGGCAAGATGGAGTTTTGGGAACAAATTGTCCCATTCCTAAAAATTCAAATTACACTTACAAGTTCCAAACAAAAGACCAGATTGGAAGTTACACATACTTCCCTTCAACTCAATTGCATAGAGCTGTTGGAGGTTTCGGAGCACTTAACGTGTATGCGAGATCTGTGATCTCAGTTCCATATGCTAAACCTGCTGGAGATTTCAGTTTACTTATTGGTGATTGGTACAAGAGCAGCCATAAGGTGAACCTCTTGCCTGACTGTCATAGAAAGGTCTGACTGTAGAAGAGTTTATTGTTCAATTTTGTGATGTTCTCAATATTCTGTTTGGTACTTGCAGGTATTGAGGCAAATATTGGACTCAGGGAGGTCTCTTCCTTATCCAAATGGCCTCCTAATAAATGGACAGAAACAGTCTACCTTCAGTGGTGATCAAGGTCATTCTCAACATTTATCGAAATAATCTGATATGGTCTTTGATTTACTAAATTGAAACTAATCCTCAAACAGAACAACTCATTAACACCGCCTATCTTTTCATCTTCAGGAAAGACATATATGTTCAGGATTTCAAATGTAGGCTTGAAAAATTCCATTAACTTCAGAATTCAGGGCCATAAGATGAGGGTTGTCGAGGTTGAAGGATCCCACGTCTTGCAGAACTTCTATGATTCTCTTGATGTCCATGTTGGTCAATCTATGTCTGTCCTTGTCACGTTGGATCAGCCTCCAAAGGACTACTACATTGTTGCTTCTACAAGGTTCTCCAGGATAAGTTTTACCGCCACTTCAGTTCTCCATTACACTAATTCTCAGACGCCCGTTTCTGGACCCATGCCACCTGCTCCAGCTGGACAAATGCATTGGTCTATGTTGCAAGCCAGAACATTTAGGTACCTTTTATCCACAAGAAGTCTCATGTGGATTCACTGCTTTCTTGCACTACTACATTATTGAACTACACCTTCAGATATTTATAGATTTCATGAATAGTTGATACTTGATAACTAGAATTGTTTATAGTTTTCCATGGCCTAATTGTCTTTTTGTCTGAATTGAAGGTGGAATCTGACATCAAATGCAGCTAGGCCAAATCCTCAGGGTTCATTCCATTATGGAAAAATTACAATATCAAGGACTTTTGTTATGGCTAATTCTGCACCTCTTATCAATGGAAAGCTGAGATATGCTGTCAATAGTGTCTCTTATGTTAATCCTGATACTCCACTAAAGCTTGCTGATCACTTCAACATCCCTGGAGTGTTCAACTTGAACTCCATTCAAACTTATCCGTCTGGTGGTTCGCCTTACTTAGGCACAGCTGTATTTCCAACTTCTCACCATGATTTCATCGAAATTGTTTTCCAAAACGATGAGGCCACCATGCAATCCTGGCATCTTGATGGCTATGATTTCTGGGTTGTAGGGTATGTCATAACACTTCAAACATTTCCATTTCTCCTTGGTATATAACAGGGGAAATTCGTTCTAATCCTTACCTATTGCTATTAATCTGCAGTTTCGGATCTGGCAAATGGACACAAGCAAGTAGAAATAAGTACAATCTTGTTGATGCTCTGACTAGACATACTACACAGGTAAATGCAACAATTTCACCAATGCACCAACTGTGTTAAAAACGATTTGCACAATTGTGTCACTTATAAGGTCATTGATTGGAAATATGGTACAAAACGGTAACTAACATACTATAACATGTTAAACTACACTGATCATGTAGAAACGTCTTTACACTAATGCGTATATAACTTAAAATGATTATCATTCTAAGCGCGACCTGAAATGGTTCTTGCAGGTATATCCCAAATCTTGGACTGCCATATTGGTGTCCTTGGACAACCAAGGAATGTGGAATTTGAGATCAGCTATGTGGGATAGGCAATATCTTGGACAACAGGTGTACCTCAGAGTGTACGACCCAACCCCAAGTCTAGCAAATGAATATGACATACCAACTAATGCTCTTCTTTGTGGCAAAGCTGCTGGTAGACATACTTAATTTGATGAGTCTTATACATAGGCTTTTGCTTTTACTGGTCATGAGAGGTTGACTAGGAGAGATTGCGGCAAAACATAACACTTGGCCGCTTATGTTGTAATCACATACCTTTGTATTTTATTTTTTTAGTTGTTGGCTACACTAGTTTTTGAAATGCTGCTAATACGAAGTTCATTGTTAGATAAATTTCTATGCAAGTTCTAACGAGCAAACAATTGTGTTCAAAGTTATTGCGCATACTTGGGAGTTGGAATCTTTCTTTTACCTTTATCCTTACCAAGCCTTCCATCTTAAGAACGATTTAAGTTATATATACTTACATTATGCGTTACGCGCTATATTAGGTAGATGTGCCATTGGTTGATCAATTAAAATTAGCTAATAATAATTTGGGAAAATTATGCAGAATAACAAACATTTAGCCTCTATTATGTACTCTAGCTACATTCGCTTGATTTGTATAATTCGCCTGATTTGTATAAATTCACAATTTGTATAATTCAGTTCCTAATTGTATAAATTCAGAATTTTGTATATATGCATACCCTATCTATTTGTAAATTTATGAAAAAATTCATAATAAATTACTCTATTTGTATATTGGAAAGCGAAATATACAAACGGAGTTTTGAAAAATTCCTAAATGTAAAATTACAGAATTTGTATATACTTACCCTATTTGTATATTCGCAAGCGATATACAAACGGGAAGAAATATACAAACCGCAGTTTTCATAGCAAACAAAACCATAGCTATGAAACGCAATTATCGAAACTATAGCTATAGAGCCTAATTATGTCTATTATGTTTGTTATTTCTAAAATTTTCTCTAATAATTTTCATAAGTGGGCCTGCTAGCCCGAGTACAGTAGACTAAATTGGTAATGGGCCAACTGTTCTTACTTAGTGGGCCAAGAAATAGTATTTGGGAAATTTGGGCTAGGTAGACTACAACCACAAAGGTGACCAGAAATTTGAGCAAAGAGTAAGCCCACTGCTATTTAGGTTGTCTTTGTTGTCCAAAACCAACAGACAATTTGATTTCTGATCCCAATCTCAAAGTACTTCTTTGTGTCTTGATAATGGTTTTATTTATTTATTTATTTTATTACTTTTTTTCTCTCTACTTTATTTCATGAGATTAAAGTCAACAAAAGAAAATTTCAAGTTCGGTTCGATTTCAAGTATTATCGATTTATCAAATCAATAAGATATTTGTTATCGATTTTTGATCTTTAACGGTTAGATTTTCGGTTTAACCAATAAGAAAATGCTTTCAAAACAAATATATGACTTGTCAAACAATTTGACGCGAGAGAAATCAAATTACTCATTAAGTGCAAAAATTCTGCCTGGTGTAGTAAAAGTATACCAAATACTCACAATATTATTAACAACCCTAGCCGTTGCCTAACCCTTGCCATCGTCATTGCAAACCCTAGTCGTCGCCGTTCTTACTTCTTTAGGTTTTGACGTTGTGAACCTAAAGACTAAAGTAATACTAAAACCCAAAAGGTAAATGCAGATAACCGAGTTAAGTAGTGTTAATTGTGTAGGATCTTTATAGTTATAGTCTAATATAGTGATTATATTAATATTTTTTGTTTGATATTTATGTATGACTAAAAATATAAATAGTAAATTATTATATATTCTTAATGAGTTATCGATTAATCCAATATTAAAAAACCAATATTGAACTGATGATCCAATAATTTTTTTTTCTAAAATCATTAAATAACCATTAACTCAATAACCCAATAACAATAAACCAATAACACTTTGTTCAGTTAGATTTATCGGTCGGTTCGATTTTTGCACGCCCCTAAACATTTGGAATTGAATTATAAGTTCAAGTTTTATTACTTTATCATGGTATCAGAGTCCCTCTGTCCAATCATAGGCACGGATCTTCATATGTAGTGGTCCTTTAAATGGTATCAGAGTCCCTATTTCCAATCATAAGCACGGATCTTCATATGCATTTTTGAAATTATGAATAGTGGTCCTTTAAAGGGAATCAAAGCCCTTCTTTTTTCTCCATTATCTTTGAATTATTAAAATCTATAATACGGTAATACTTTTTTCAAATATATATCTATGTTTTATGTTGAAAATATTTAATCTAGTTGAACACATATTAAATATAACATGGGTCGGAACAATTATTCCTTTGTGGTTTCTGTGAGTAATTTTCAGCTCAAAGTTGTCGGTGTATCTCAGGACCTATTTAATGCCGGAATTGATACAAGTTCGAACGTAGTGGAATGGGCTATGACTGAGATTCTTAAAGCTCCGGAGATTATGAAGAGAGTCCAAGCCGAGCTCGCAGAAGTCCTCGGAGAAGGTAACCCGATGGAGGAAGCTGACGTTGTCCGACTCCCTTACTTGCAGTGCATTATTAAAGAAACTTTTCGACTGCACCCTCCAGCTCCTTTTTTGGTTCCTCGAAAAGTAGAGCAAGATGTTGAGTTGTGTGGCTACACTATCCCTAAAGGTTCAAAAGTGTTGATTAATGTGTGGGCAACTCTATGGGAAGACCCTTTGGTGTTTAATCCTGATAGATTTAAGGATTCAAAATTGGATGTACGAGGTCAAGATTTTGAGTTAATTCCATTTGGTGCTGGTAGAAGAATTTGTCCCGGTCTTCCATTGGCAATAAGGATGATCCCAATAATGCTTGGCACACTGTTGAATACATTTAAATGGAAAATTGAGGGTGACATTGCACCACAAGACTTGGACATGCAGGAGAAATTTGGCCTCACCTTAACCAAACTTCGTCCTCTCATAGCTGTCCCACTTCCCCTATGAAATCCAAAATCAGATGGCTTCCTAGAAAAGGCAATGGATGATGAACATTGTAATTAATAATTCATTTCCAATAAGTAAATAATTTAGTGTAAGCACAAATTATGTACATTTTGTAGGGAAGGAAATTATAGTTACTTCCTAAGAAAGATATGGGGAAGAAAATGAAGTGAATCGTACTCCACATATTAAATGTCAAACCCCAGCTCCATTTATTAGATGGCCAATAATAAATGTTACCCATTTGAGTCGTGCTAAATATATTAGTACAACATATTTTATGTTTATAAAAATATATTGAAATATCAAATATTGTGTGTTGAGGTAAATAGTCATATATATGTATCATATACTAGTAAATATATAAAATAAAATTAATTATTTAGATGTTTAAATTTTGATTCATGATATGAAGGGAATTGTTTGTATTATTTATTTATATTGAATATTTTTATATGTGTAAAATGTTACTTTAGTGTGATTTAATTGAGACGTTTTTTGAAAAATCAAAATTATAATTTCTATATAACATTGAACCATACATATGAATTTAATATGATAATGATAATTGAAATTATCGAACTAAAATGGTAGATATAGTACCATATCATCCCTATTAGTACTAGTAACGCCCGACTTCCCCTTAATTTAATAGTCAGCGACTTAGCGTGTTACACATTTCGCCGATTGAGTGGTCAAAAACTGTTATTCGTTAGATAAGCTTGTTCTTTTGAAATTTTGACATTCCACAGTATATACCACTATAAATTTATGTCTAAAACTCATGTTCTTGATCATATAGCCAGTGATATATTAGTTAAACGTATTTTCTTTTTGATGTTAATTAATAACTATGGATTATTATTACTATTTTACCACTCCTCTAGCTCTCTTGCTTGCCTGGACTTTGGTCCAAGGCTTCAATTTGTTACTAGTAGCACTAACAAGAAATAGAAGCAGAAAGTTTCCTCCAGGACCCTTTCCATTACCCATAATCGGAAATCTTCACTTACTGGGCAATCAACCTCATAAAATCCCTTGCCAAACTCGCCGATTTTCATGGCCCAATTATGCATTTGAAGTTGGGACAAATAACAACAGTGGTCAGACATGGTGCTCCAAAAGCAAGACTTAGCCTTCTCTAGCAGGTCAATTCCTGATATAGTCCAAAAGGACAATTTTCACATGTTCTCCTTTGGTTGGCTTCCTGCTTCCCATCCTCAATGGAGATCTCTCCGCAAAATCCTGAATTCCCACATCTTCTCCGTTAACAAGCTTGATGCCACCCAGCACCTTAGGAATCGTATGTTCATCTAAAAATTTAAACGGTTAAAGAAATCAAACTTTGTTTTATTAATTATGTTTTCCTCAGAACCTCTGCTTGCTTTAATATCTTAAAATTCTTTAGGCTGAACATGATTGCTTTTTTTTTTTCTTTCAAAATTTGATAGGATAATTTGAAATCAATTTTTTTTAGAAAATTTAATTTCAAATTACATGTCCTAATAACACTGATTTTAACTAATAATTTGAAATCATGATTCATATAGCATATCAAAAAGTAATTAAGTTAAACGTTTAGAGAAAACAAATGAGTTTTACTGAGTGAATGTTTTTTATAAGGTACAAGAAGATTGAAGAACTTATTGTTTACTGTGAAAGGAGTAGCCAAATGGGGGAGGCGGTAGATATTGGTGCAGCAATTTTCAGGCCCATGTTGAATTTATTTTCCAACACTCTCTTCTCAAGAGATTTGGCGGATCCCTATGAAAATTCCGGCAAGGAATTGGTGGAGGGAATGATGATGGAAATGGGTAAACCAAGCTTGGTGGATTACTTTCCCGTCCTGAAAATAGTAGATCCGCTAAGTTTAAGGCGATATAATTCTCCTTTGGGGAAACTACTAAAGCTATTTTATGGATGGATAAATGAGAGGCTGGAGCTAAGGAAATCCCAAAACTATCAAAATACTGATGTTTTAGATGCCATAATCACAACAAGTAAACATACTCCCCAACAGATTAATCACAACCATATAGCATCATTTTGTTTGGTGAGCTATCTTTAATTATCCTTCCATTTTTTTTATTGATAGGAAAGTACCAACTAAGCTACTAGATTCCCCTGTTTTTTTTTATTCTCTTAACACATATATAATAGTTAACAAAATATGAGAAATGATCAATTTGACTATTTACAAATTGAATAGAAAAGTTGACCTTTACCGATAAGTTATGTGTAAAAATGAACATCTCTTATAGAAACGACATAAAACTTAAAACAAGAGCTACAAAACCAAAACTCCCTACCTATGTTTCGTGTGAAAATACTGAATTCAATTGACCTCGGTGAATTATCCATACGTGTTTTTGAGTAATTTTCACCTCAAAGTTTTCAGTGTATCTCAGGACCTATTTAATGCCGGAACTGATACAAGTTCGAACGTAGTGGAATGGGCTGTGACTAAGCTTCTTAGAGCTCCGGAGATTATGAAGAAAGTTCAAGCCGAGCTGGTAGAAGTCCTCGGAGAAGGTAACCCGATGGAGGAAGCTGACGTTGCCCGACTCCCTTACTTGCAATGCATTATTAAAGAAACTTTTCGGCTGCACCCTCCAGCTCCTCTTTTGGTTCCTCGAAAAGTAGAGCAAGATGTTGAGGTGTGTGGCTATACTGTCCCTAAAGCTTCAAAAGTGTTGATTAATGTGTGGGCAATTGGCCGGGACTCAACTCTATGGGAAGACCCTTTGGTGTTTAATCCTGATGGATTTAAGGATTCAAAATTGGATGTGCGAGGTCGAGATTTTGAGTTAATTTCATTTGGTGCTGGTAGAAGAATTTGTCCTGGTCTGCCATTGGCAATAAGGATGATCCCAATAATGCTTGGCACACTGTTGAATATATTTAAATGGAAAATTGAAGGTGACATTGCACCAAAAGACTTGGACATGCAGGAGAAATTTGGCCAAACTTCGTCCTCTCAGAGCTGTCCCACTTCCCCTCTGAAATCTTAAATTAGATGGCTTCCTATAAAACGCAATGGATGATGAAAACATTGTAAATGTAATTCTTATCCTTTCATGATTACTATCTACTAACATTTCCTTTGCAAACATAGTGTGTATGCTTGCGCTGCTTTTTATCTCCATTAAAATATGAAATAATCTTGAACAGATGATTCAATGTGAAATTAGGAAGTTACTAGACTAGCTAACTTTTGATGGAGCATGTTTAAGTGCCTATATGGATTTGAAGAGGTACTCGTGTCTGTGATCATGTCAGGTGATCTCTTAAAGTGAACACAATTACAAATCCATTTAATCATATTGTTCTAGCAGGATGAACGAAGTAGAGAAACTGGGCTTAATAAATGCTTTCGACAGATGCAATCTTTGTTTCACTGGTGCAAGTTCAGGAGCAGACCCAGAGCATATCAGCAAGGCTCTTCCATAGAAGTTAGAGTAGCCCATGGCTGCTGAAAATGGCCATGTCCATTTTGCATTTCGTACACGGTATTTATAATAGAAAAATCAAACAATATAAAAAATTAAGGAAACTAGAAACACTAGAAGGGAAGAAGAGAAGAGTATTTCGCAATGTTAATAAAATGTGATTAAAGTTTGATCATGTGTTGATTTCTTTACTCCATAGTTGATCTGGGAGCACATTCATATAGCGAAATGGCAAGTAACACGAGAAAGGAGCACAATTGTAGTTTTGACAAGTATGATATATGATTTTCATTTCGTTCAGCTGAGCTAGTCATCTTGCCAGAAGCCTCCCCATTTACAACTAACATTCACCATTTTCAGACATTGGATGACAACAATTGTACCTTACCCCAATCATGAAGTTAAAGAGAATCAGATCCCTTTAGAAACTGCAAGTCAGCCGAGTATGGTCGATTGCCTTGCGTGAGCATTCTCTTGAGCAGTTCCATCCCAAAAGCAGAATCTGATAAACTAAAAGAAAGCAATACATATGGTCCTTTTTCTCTTTTACAAAGTTAGCCAAAGGGGGGAAATTAGCCAAAGGGGAAATAACATGTGGATAACTTAGCCAAAGGGGGGAAATTACCTTGAGATGGTGATCTCAAAGGGAAATGAGGCACCCTCAAGATTTTCTATCGAGGGAATATGGTCCTTTTTCTCTTTTACAAAGTTGATTATCTGAGGAAGAACTTCACGAAGAGATAATTCCAGTCCTGAGTGCCGAGCCTCCCTCTCGTCAGGTGCACTCTCTGTGATAATGGATAGACAAAAAGGGAAATACATCTCTTCAAAAATGCAAAAACTGGAGAATTTCTGAATTTGTACAAGTAGAAGCAAAGAAATAAAGACAAATTTGGAGTGGTGAGACTTGCCAGAATCTGCTTTTGGATTATGAGCCACTCTCAAATTTACGTACCAGTGTTCCCAGTAGCGATGTTCAACTTTCTTTGTGAACCATGAGGTCTGTTTGTTTTTGGATTCATAGAAGGATACACAGATCTGAATCATTTAACGTTCCAATAGAAAGTTTTGTTAGCCACTACCAAATCCAACAGCAATTAAGTTGCAAAATAGTCTTTGAGTAAGAAGGTCAGAGATCAGTTCCTAGGTAATATGCAGCCTGTTTTGGAAGTAAAGAGTATGAAATAAAAGACTACAAGATATCATGAGATAAATCTCATGAGGAATGTGCACATGTAAAGAAAAATAGAGATTGCTAGTTAAAAGGGTGACAAGGAACAAAGTAACAAAGAATATTGAGCAAGTATTCTACTTGGCCAAATAAAGAAGCTTGGATCACGAACCTGGTGTTTCTGTTTGGGGCGCTTCTTCACCTTATCGATGAATTGGGTAATCTTCTCATCAATTTTTCTCTCAATTTCAACATCATTACACTGCACCTGCTTAATTTTACATGAAAACAGGAAGAAACTAAAAGTTCGCATCAGGAAATATTGGAAACATCTTGGAATAGACTCACCAGAAAAACCAAACCCTCCTTCCACCAAGGGAAAGAAACGGAGACTCAAAATCAGAAAAAAAATCACTTATTACATTGATCTCACCTCAGATTGACATAATTTAAGGGCCGCCCAAGTTCTGAATATACACTAACTTCTTGTCTTGGTTTAATGCGTCATAATTGACAGTCAGTGTTAGTTTAACTTCACTTTAAGTTTGTATCATATTAAATCTCATCCAGTCTTTTTAACTTCTGCTTTCTTTAGAAACTTATTTACATATGGTTTCAATTAATTATGGTCCTCACACAGTTCTCAAAATCTTATAGTTGCTTTGGCACTCCATTCAAATGAAAAACTTTAGGGGGGGAAATTACAGAACCTTTCAAACAAGAATTTTCAGAAAATTATAATAAGGAAAGAAGACAGAAATTAAAATGCAGATGTCTGTAGAATTTGTAAATAGATAGCACATCCTTTCATTATGATGAACTAACTATGTTGCGTTAGTCCTATATCCTAATTAATCATCACTAGATTTCACTTCTTGTAATGGAGATGCTTACAACCAGCCATTTGATTCTACAATAAGATTATAAGGACTAGGAAATCTTAGGGGGAAGAGAAAAGTATACATTGTATCGGAAACACAACTGAGGTTTTTTTTTTTGCACGACTCAAGTATCAGTATCATAAAGCAACATTATACATAACCTAGTGTCAGAATCAATAAAGCCTCCATGGGAATAACACATGTTCCAGATTCTTTGTTACTACAAACAATTGATTCATACACCATTAATGGGAAAGAAGAGGGGTTTTGGGGGGGGGGGGAGTCAAAATACCAACCTAATACTAATAAACAGACAGAGGTAAATACATTATCAGCCTAGTACTTTGACAGTTCAGAAATAACTTACATATGCTATCTCAAAGAGTTCCAAATCCATATTCTTTGGATGTATCAGACCTAATGCTCTGTGGAACATGATAGTATGAAGAATGCCTGCAGCCATTTTCACCTTTCTATTTTTTAGGATAAAGCTACACAAGGTATCCTATGATAGCAATCTGAAAGAATATGATAAAACCAATCAGAAACTGAAATCCACCCACCCTACATTCCCAAATTTGGTCGACAATGTTACTTTGTAGAATGATAAACTATACAAAAACTGTAGATACTCTCTCCATCATAACCTAAAGTTACACATCAAATTAAGGAAAATCCTTATGCATTTTAGTCTGGAATTTGTACTGTTAAAGATCTTAACAAAGGCATTTTGTGGTATATGATTAACATGTATCCATTTTAGCCTTAAGAATTCTTTTAAAGAACTCATAGTTTCCACTAGGCCAGTCCAGGAAACAAAAATATTGGAATTCATAATGTTTATGATTGCCTTCAGAGCTATAGCTTTCTTATGGCCATCTCAAGTGAATTAATTTTTTTTTGGTACATTTCAAGGGAATTAATGTAGTTATATGTTAAATGCTTTCGAGTTATAGTAATGTAACATTTTCCTAATTTAGTAAAAAAATACGTATATCTAATCACTTCCCTTTAGAGTTTAATTATCAAGAGAAGTAGTTTTCTCTCGTCCCGGCTCACTTTCACAGACACAATGAAAACAATCACGGCGTGATTCAAGATTTTTAATTCATGAGTATACAGAAAAACTAAATAATGCAAAATAAATCTGAGGAGATAACAGAGATGGAACTTCTTCGACATTTAAGCATACTAGTTCCCTAAATACACAGGTATTCACTCGAAGACACCATAAATTGCTAAAATTACGGATAAATTGATGTAAAAGAAGAAATTACAAATGAAACAGCAAATTTAAATAGCTGACTTACATTGGAGAACATCTTGTATCTCAACTCGCTCCACATCCTTCAATAGAAACATAAGCTCAAATTCTCGCTATTTAAACAATCTCAGAGGGGAGCAGAGAGATACTTACAAGTTCTTTCAGCTGGAAAACTTCACAGTTCATGATTCCACTCGTAGTATTTCTTGAGATGATTCAGAATTTGAAGACGAACGATTTCGCAATGCCGAATTCGATGGAAAACCCCAGTGCATATTGTGGCTCTTGCTTGGCAGCTGCAAGTCAGTTTCATTCTGTTTTATAATCCACTACTGGCGGTTTTTATCGATTAACTGAAAATTTTCAACTCAAGCCCCTTGTTGGTTTCGACTTTCGTCTTCTCGAGAGTGGTGAATAGTGAATAGTGATCATCCACATTCCCTGCTTTCCCCAATTATACGAGGATTATAATGCAAAATTATTTATTTATACAAAATAATAGAGTCTTATATAATTTAACATGTTGCTATATCATGATTAATAATAATTATTATTATTATATACTACACTTTACCTCAACGTATGTGATTTAATTTTAATAAACGGTAGACACAAATTTTAAAAATATGGAAGACTTAGCAGTAAAGTTCTAAAATTATCATTAAAATAAATGAATTTTTTAAATTGAAGAATATACCTTGTGGATTTTTTTCCAAATAAGTGAAATCCAACTTCTATTATTAAATATTCAAAATATATGTTTTGTTAGTTAAGTTAAAAAGAGAGTGCCTCCTATAAATTGATATAGATTATAGAGGGAATAGGTGCTTATTTAAAAGGATTATTTTATTTTTAAAAAGTTTAATTTACCCACCGTTAATACATGTATTTTATTTAATATTTTAATCTATATAAAATAATAGATAATATATTTCCTTATATAAGAAGCCACACTTCAGTTGTTTCACCTGTTTGCCTCATCGTTTAGCCCGCCTGTCATGCAAATTGCCCTGTTATATTACCTGCACTCTCCAAAGACTTCCAAATCGATGATGGTGATCTCCATTTGCTTCTCTTTTAATTATCGGTTTGATTTGATTTGATTTTTTATTTAAAAAATGACACAAAATAATGCATTTTTATCCAAAATCATTACTTTCTCTCATCCTCGTAAAAAATTATGGCCACGCCCCCTTTATTATTTTGCTTAACTCGGTATCATAGTCAAAAGAAGTCAAGAATCTAGAGTAGCCATTGTTTAGACTTTAGTATATGGTGCCAAAGGATTAAGGATTGATGTGAGAAATGCACATATATATTTTTTTTTCTTGTGGTAACTTATACGTACTTAGAAAAAAAGAATATTAAAGAACATATAAATATGTTATAGCAGTAAGAAACTGGAAAAAAAAAAAACGCCCAATTAATGTGTAATGTACAACTATTAATTTGACATAGGGAAGAGCATTTCGACTTGTTACGTATCATAAGCCTTCAAAATCAAGCAATTAAAATATATCAAAGTTGAAAATAACTATTGAGTCACGAGTTCACTCATAAGGAGTGTCATGCTACATTATTTATAACAAATAAATGCACCGTTATGAGTATTGATAAAAGTAGATTTCCCATTATAATATGACATAAGAGTTTATAAAGAAAACATCTTCTAGAGGGAATATAGATCGTACTCAAACTTGAAATGCATGAGTTAGCTAGGGATATTCGCCTCTTTTCCAAGAAAGTCATGGGAGTCCACGTTTGCGTGTGATTGTTGTAAATTCGCTTTTACATAACTGTCCTAATTTAGGTTACGTACTAATTTTGATAGATTAGAATCTTGAACAAACCAAAAATAAAAAGAACTACAACGTAACATCAAAATACATAATTGCATGCACTTTTCTCAGTTGAAATTCATTTCAGTTCTGATGATCGATCCGAAAGTATGATAAAAGTGTCAATTTAGTCATATTTTATTCAACCATAGATATAACTCTGGAAATTATACAACTAGTGTGGTGGAATATAGTTAGACGATCGATCCTGTGTGTGTAGTCAAAGCAATATTGGAAGAGTAAAAAAATCGAGGCATCTGGTGATGGGACCCAATATTTATCCTACTTTATTTTGTGAAAGGGATCTATGGTAGCTTACCACCACTAAGTTTTGTCCAACCAGTTGATTGATGTTCATCATGCTACAGACCTGTGACCTCTGTTCATCAAGAATCTATTCAGTGAGCACAAGACCAACTTTTTTTAAAATATTATTTAGCTATGATTGACGTCTGTTTTTCTAATTTCCAGATGAGTCAAGCCAGGTATGAAGTAGACTGTGTTAGTACCCACAAAATTTCATTTCATTTTCTTAGGTATGGTGCAACAATTAAAGGCATATTGAAGAAAACACAATGCATGCATGCAAGTATTATTTATTAACCACACGGTTAACGGGCCGGGATTACAATTTATGTTCCGACAAGTGAGACTTACTCGAGCTTAGTTGATCACTTCTACTATCAATCGGTTAGGTTGAGAGTTCAAGTCATGTTGGAGGGTAAGACATGACTATTGATCCCAGATAGGATAGGGTAGAAAAAAATTATATTTCTTCAAGCCAATGCGTCTAGAATTTTATTGAAGCAAAACATTGTATCAATAGATTATTCGAATCCCAGCTTCAAGGGAACAAGAGCTCAATAACAAAATATATTTGGATTTTGGATTGGGGTTAAAATATGTCGAATTAATAAATGTGTTGATTTATTATTTCGTTTGAAGTTTGATTCCATAAAAAAAATTGAACGGATCAATTTGGATTAAACATTAGATCACGAGTCAACTCGTTCAACTCAGAAACATTTTTTGTTTGTTTATTTTTTTGATAAGTAATATGTTTCGTTACCAAATTAAACTAATACACACTCTTTCTATTATTCATTAGGATTCCTCCCTTTATCTCAATTTATATAACATGCGTTTTTTTTTTAGTCAGTCCCAATAAAGATAGATTTTTATATATTTAATAATATTTTAAATTATAGTCACACAAATATATATATATATATATATATATATAACTTATTTTAAACCATAAATTTCAAAAAATATTTTTTTTTAAGTCAAGTTAAATTACATCATATAAATTAGAACGAAGGAGTATTAAACTAAGTTGAAGTAAAAAGGGAACTTATTTTCCTATCACTAAGTTTTATGTATAAGTTAATCTCTATGTGATAAGGTGAATGTGAAATCGAGTTGGTAGGTATATAAATTAGAATTACTTCCTATATAACCTTTCCAAAGAGTGTAAGCCAATTGGGTTAGTTTATAGGATGAAGATGCTTCAAACACAAATAATTACTACTACTAAATCCAAATGTAGTCTAGGCAATATTGTTGCTTCCTAGGGCTATGTCGGCAAGAAATTCTCTTTGGCAATCCTTGTCATTTTTTTCAACATTCTGCTGATAGGATCTTGTCCTTGCATTGGGATTCCAATCATAGGTTAAGTGGAATTGGCCTGGCCCCCCAATATACACAATATTATTCAGCTTTATACTTTCTTCTATACACTACTATATCTGTAGCATGAAGGGTCTAATTAATGGGCCCACCTGATAATTTATGATAAATTCAGTTCAATTATAATCCTCATGATCACTTTAATTTCCTTAAAGGTGTAGTAGATTACAACATTGAACTTTCTTCATAATCATAAAATATAAATGTTGCTACCATGTGTTTTCTTATGCTTGGATTATACACTCATAATTTGACACTAACCGCATTTAAAAAGCAAAAAAATAAAAAATCCACCAAATTAGTTCAAGTGGATGTGATAGAATTATTCAAACTCGAATTACCCATACAATTCAACTCCTAAATCCGTATGTGACAAGTTTTGATTGGTTTTTTACTCTAAAATCGCGTAATAAAAACCTTGTCATGTTAGAGCTAGTAAATATGTGGTCAAAAAGTTTTTGTGTATTTAGAGAGACAAATAGACATTGAAACGTCATAAAATGGAATGGGTGACAATTATAATTGTTGTGGTCCTTGAGGCAAAAATGAGTGAATTATTGGGGGATTGAATAGTTTAAGGAGGGAGAGCGTCGTACATGTTGATGGATTTGAAAGAATGGGGATAGTGGGGAAGGAGGCCCAGGGAAAAGTGAAGTGTCGGATAATTGTGAAGCATTTGTGGGGACCCAAATATTCATAAAAGCACGATTTCATAAACTTTGAACGACATATTTACTACTCAGCTTGCGTGGCTTAATTCTCCTATCTAATTAATAAAATAAAGCAATATGTATGATGTAAAGCTTAAAAACTTCTTTTGATGATTTTTTTACCATAAGATGATTTTCTCTACTTTAAAAGGTTTATGTGAAGATAAAACAAAAGGGGCTTTGGGGTAAAAACTACTATTGAGAGTAACCAGAGCAAAGTTCTAATTTGGAATTGAAATATGATGAGGAAGAAAAATTTCAATGGGTAACCTAATAAGAATCCTATGTACTTGTCCCGAGTTTCTAGATGAACACTTGATTACTTACTATGTTCAAAATGGTATAAAATGAAAACTGAAAGATCAGTAATAAGTACTAATAAAACAAAGGAATGTAGTTGAATGGTTTAGATCCTCTGCTCTCAACAAAAACTCAAGCCTTAAGAAATGTATGGTTAATTAAACGAAAAAGGAATGAAAATGAAAAATAAAGTGAAGGGCATGTAGCATCTCGATTCATAAGACGTCGTTTTCGAATAATTAAGTATAGGGTGACTGGGTGTCCTTGCAGCACTTGAATAGAGCAATAATGGATGGTAAGAAGAGGACGAATGAACCAACATACTGTATTCACTGTCATTCCGGACGGCACGCGCGGTCAGGTCAAGGCTACGTCAAGTACACATCTTCCCTTACTGCTTTCTGTCATTCACCTTCTTCCATTACTAATATTCTCTCTTTCTTCTTCATCCAGAATTCCTTCTCCTTTTTAGTCCAACTACCCAACACATGCATTCAAAATTCTACTACTTACCACTTTTGATTTGTTTGTCCTAATTTAACTTAATAGAATTTTTTTTAAAAGTCAAGAAATCTTGTGATCTAAAATTAAAGATATGCTAGTGTAAACACACGACATATGAGATGTTGATTAAACAGACTAAAAAAGTTGGAAGTAAGAGCTCCCCTCTAATTCAGGTTGGGATGCTGGATCCTCAGCCCTACCCCTAGCAAGTCAACTCAGTTCCCGTTAAAATAGTTAGGATAGTTTCAATAGCCAGCAAGTTCCTACGTTCCTAAAGCCTATGCCCCATGGAAAATGCAGAGATAGGGAGTGCCTCGCGCCAGGCAGGACTAGGATTGCTGCCCAAAACGTGCAACCAACCTTTCCTTCCCGCTTCTTCCTTGAGATTCGATCTCATAGAGTTCAATTCCCGTTCTCAACCCATGAACAATATGAGCTCGAAGCTTCCTTCGTAACTCCCGAAACTTCTTCGTAGCGGCTCCCTTACATCCCTCATTTCAGAAGGAACCTCAAAGTGGTTCTATTTCTTCATATTCCATCCATATCCCAATTCCATTCATTTGATATCCCTTTGGTGTCATTGACATAACAAATGTCGTTTCTAGTCTATCTCTTTCGGTGCTAGGCGAGGTTTGTGATTATTTTTCAATCTCGAACAATTGAGCGGCCGCTGGCCAGAAACTTCAGTGCACAAATATAGATTCATTCCTCGTACCTGGTCCAGCCTCGCAACCCTTCGCAGGTTGGTAAGAAGTCAGTCTTGTTTGGTAAGAAGTCAGTCTTGTTTGGTAAGATGGAATTGGACAAAGAAAAGAGAGTGCTCGACCAGAACAACGGCCAACAGAGATCGTAATTACATAGATAACTGCTCCTCCCCTTCTCCTAAGGCTTTAAGACAAACCGTATGGCGGCTGGAAAGAAAGACGCCCTCACCTTCTCTGGTGTCAGTGAGAGCAATTTGAGTATCACCCGTTGACCTTCTTTTGTAGACAGAATCTTCAATGAGTGGAAATAAGCACCTTTCAAACAAATTGCAATAGAGGGAATAAATACTCATGCAGGGCCGTCTCGTTTTTTTCTTTTTGTGGTTTACATGACCTGATGTCTGATACCTGCATTGATAGTTAATTCTTACCTAATCAGGACTTAAACTTGAGACTTTTGATGAAAGGGAATACGACCTGTGTTGGTTGGGTCTTTCTCTATTTATGGTCCGATTCCTTCAAATTCCCAAACCCAATAAATATTGAAGAGTGACTACTCCTAGTGTAGTAAAGGCAAGCTGAAACAAACTGTTTCTACACTTGTCTTTTTACCAAAACCAATGCCGAATATTTGCCTTTGTGACGTTTCTAAAAAGCATGAAAGCCTTCTTTCCGAAACGTTAAATTTATCAACCAAAACTTTTAACCTGTCTCTCAATCATTATCTAATTTCACTTGTTTTTAAAATTGGCCAAAAACGTTCTTATTATTATTACAGGAAAGCAATGGATAATATAACGGTAGAATCATGGCTTAAATTTGACGGAACGAACACTTAATTTTGTTAGTTGTGAATACTTTTGAAATATGCCAATATCTTAAATAACATTTAAATTAAAAAGACTAGATTGAGTATTTAATTTCTGGAAGGCTCATAAAATTCGATGTACACTATATTGTCGTCTAAATGTCAAGATGAAAGAATGGTGGAGTCGGTATTTTTCAGATAACAAGGGTAGATCCACCCGTGAGACGAGACACTTTTAGGTAAAAAACCAGACTTTGGAAGATGGTCGAGAGACCATTGGAGTTAATGTATTTCGAATCTTCAAAATAATTTTCACATCACTCAATTTTTAATGATCAAAGGTTCCGTCTTAGCATGAATTTCTAGCAAGTTGCATGACTTAATTCCAGTGAAATAATTAACAAATTCCAGTGTAACGCAATATAAACATATCTATAACTTTTTGACCGCGACTTATCGTACTAATCATCATTTTACTTGGACAATATTATGTAAAAGAAAGTAAGAAACATTTGAACATTCAGACTTCACATCAAATCATATTAGTTTATTAATTATAAATAATTAAATGTGAAAAGTGTATAGTACAAATACATATACATCGATGTGCTTATGGTGAAATTGAGGTCGTAATTCCATAGATGATTTGATATCATGATGCCACCAATGAGTAACACGTGTGAACATTTGTTATAACAAATTAACAATGGAGTATTTAAGATTAATTGATTATTAATCATTTCCACACAAATTAAAAGTGAGAAAAACAAAGATTATATGGAGGATTAGGGCAAAATTAATGCTCAAATCTTCGGGGGGACATGCACTGAGGAATTTTATTGGCTGGCTGTCTGGGCATCTACTTTACACGTATTTCAAGGCAATAAGTGTTTTGAACTTGTAATGATGATTATTGTTTCTGAATAATTGCATAGGCACAAAGCCCTAAGTAGGGTTGTGTTCTTTTAGAAAACTTGATTGCCATCATCATCCTAAATTTTTGGCTTCTTCCTAAATTCCCACTTTCATTTCACAATAATTACTTGTCCATAATGAAGATGGATTAGCTATACTTGAAGAACTTTCAAATTCTTCTTAATTGCTCTCAACAGTAGGCAATAACAAAACATAATCCTTGCAATAGTTAATCTTCTTTGTATAAAACTTTGCCTTTCTACTAGAAATAAAATGGAATTGAGTACACTAAAAGAAAACTGTGTGATTTATATGGGAATTTTCCTGGGAATTAGTATGAAAATTTGCAGGAAAATAAGTTTCCTACGGATTTTCATACTAATCCCCATGTAATTCACAGTTTCTTTTGTAGTGATAGTGGTCAATAAAGTGGTTGAGAACTTAGAGTTTTCAGGTTAAAAACTCAGTGGAGATTAAAAAAAAAAACCTAGGTGATTCTTTTCATCTGTCCTAGCCTTCAAGGACAGAGTTACCTAGTATATGTTTGATGGTGGAAGGTGACAGATATCTTATGGAATTAATCGAGGTGCACAAAAGTTGGCCCGGACACTTCTCTCGAATTATACCTTGTATGTCAGATTTGGCATCATCCCTAAACCACATTGTCCCTCAAAATTTATTCCATAGGACAATTTTCTTATTTAATTCGTTTTGGGAAAAAAATTAGTAATTCATTTTTCTATTAAAAAAATCTTTTTTATTTGAATATTCTTTTTAGTTCTTAATGATGCATTCTTATATGAATCACATTGCAGTATTTTTCCATCGTTAACAACCAAAGAATAATAGAATAATAATTTTGTGTTACCAGCATTTTTTTTTCCAACGATCAATCATTCAAGAAAGGTCCATTTTCGTTTCCCTTCAAAACGCACTAGCGCTACATTCCAAAATCTAAAAAAACACAAGTTGTTTTCAAGTATGCCCTTTTCTTTTTATAGAGTTCCTATATATATAACATTCCATTCTCCATCCTTTCACACCATCAAAAACATACTACTTCTTTCTCTATAAATCTCTCTTTCACCAAAATATTCTTAGCTTTCCTACTTCGAAAAGAGTAAAAAAAAATGATTCAAGAGCTCTTTGCAGGAAACACTACAGTTATCGTCGGAGGAGATAATAATATTTCAAAGCTATCTAATATTACTCCTTCTTCTTCTCCTATTTCTTGTACTACTTCTAATTCCAATATTGCAGCTGCAAGTGCAAATGTAAGTCCTTGTGCAAACTCGGAAAATCTAAGATGTCCGCGTTGTGATTCCCCAAACACTAAGTTTTGTTACTACAACAACTACAATTTAACTCAGCCTCGTCATTTCTGCAAGACTTGTCGACGTTATTGGACTAAAGGAGGCGCGTTACGCAACGTTCCTATAGGTGGTGGTTGCAGAAAAAACAAGACCATCACTACAGCAAAATCAACTGCTGCAAAATTGAAAAATTCAGTTCCGTTTGAGTTGATTGGAAAATCAGGAGGGTTCGAGCAGGAAATAATATCTTCCAATAATAACCCTTTTCTCTTTTCCTCACCGCATCAGAATCATAATCCCATTCTTTCGTTACTTAAAGGAAATCATCATAGCCTTAATTTTGTTAAGGATGAGCACAAATCAATGGGAGTGAATTCGTATAATCAATTTCCTTCGAACAATGGTTTATGGAAATATAATTATCAGGAAAATGTTAGTAGTATAGTTGGTGAAGTCCAAAATAGTAGAGGATTTCAAGAGCTATATCAAAGGCTAAAAGCGTCAACAAATCGATGTTATCCGGATTCCATTCATGGACCATCATCAGTAGCAGCATCATCGTCAATGATTTTGGATTCGGCTCCAGTGGCTGGAGGAGAGTTGGGTTTCTGGAACCCGACCCTTTCAACATGGTTGGATCTGCCAACACCAAATGGTGCATATCTTTAATTAAGGAGCTAATTGTTCAAATTTATTACTATACTACATTAGGGTGAAGGGTGGGATGTTACGTTATGGTATAATCTGGGGATACTTGGGACATGGGTGTGGTTAGATTTTATTTATTTTTAATCTGTTTTTCTCTTTTATGTTTCTGTGTTTCATCTATCAGGATCAATGTACTAAATTCCAAGACCTACCTTTTATTTTTCCCTTTGCCCTACATTTTGTAGCTTTCAATTTTCTACCATTAAACCTGAACTACAATTTTAAGTTTATGAATTCTGATTTTTTTTTTTTTAAAAAAATAGTTATTTCATATTAGTTGATCACTTACTAAATTAGGATAGAATTATTAAATTTTCTCATTTTACCCTTACAATGAATATGACCTTTGAAAGTTTGGACAATTCTCAATACTAGCTATTCCTATACTCTATGTATATCTTTAATTTCTAACTTATTTTTATGTGCATTGATATGATCAACTTATTAATGATTTCTTAATTTGTAAAATACTAGAATGTGTCCATCTAATATAGAAGGAAAGAAATTTGAATTAATTGAAATGAAAAAAAGTACGTAAAGTAGGCGAATTTCATTCGAAAAAACATTAATAAGTTTTGTGATGAAAAATTTGAAATAGCCGTTAAAGCTTTTAGTGAAATTTGATCTTCTTTAATACGAGTTTGAAACTCAAATAATAAACCAAATTGTAAAACACACACTTATTTGAAACTAAACTATGGCAATAAAAATTCTCCGATTTGTGAGGAACTGCGAATTTTATTGTTTATTATCCCCTGTGAAAATTTAAATTTGGGGAGAATGAATGAATGTGTTAGTGGGCGGAAGAATATAAATATATCTTCTCGATTGACTAAAAAGTTAGTGATTGTGGAATGCATGTGTAGAGACATATTGATGAGTATCTGTGAAGATTCTAGCAAGTGATCCAACACCAATTTGAATAACAAAGGGAGATTCCATATGCAGCTTTTATCACTTTATGTAACACAGTGCAATTGCCTACCACTACCTAGACAAAAACATGTTTATTACTACTAGAGTATAATATAATATAGTGAGATTCTTTTAATAATCTAAAATAAATAAATTGTTCAGAATATTATTATAAATTGAAACTTTTCATTTTCTAAGAGAATAATTTAATGAAAAATAACTTTTAATTTATATCCTTAAATATTTTTTTTAAAAGAAATTGTCGTACCCTATGATGATTCACTTAATATGAAGTTATGAATCAAAGAGAGTATTATTTTTTGACCGGCCTATACAGCTTACGAACTTAGCTTCTTCTTTTATTTAAAATTAATTAATTTGGGCATCCATAAATTTGAATATTACTCCCACCGTTTTCGATTTTGATTAGAATTTAAGAAAGTAAAAAAATAAAAATTTAAATCTTATGGTCTTAAAATAAAAATATATAAAATGTATCAAATTGTCTTTTAATTTTACTCCATAGCTTCTTCTTTTATTTAAAATTAATTAATTTGGGCATCCATAAATTTGAATATTACTCCCACCGTTTTCGATTTTGATTAGAATTTAAGAAAGTAA
>JAJONR010006006.1:0-84269 GCA_029582245.1 Solanum etuberosum | reverse complement strand
AAAAAAAAAAAAACTACTACCACACCTTAATCCCAAGGTAGTTATAGTTGGTTGTATGTTTTCTCTGTATCTGTTCCGTCTATTTGGGTCCAGTTCATGCCAAAACTCATTAATTAGTTTTTCAAGACATGAAATGCAGAAAAAATAATGTCGCATTATGTTAGAATGTCTCTAGATACAATGATTCATTGTATTTGAATGATTGAATATTGTAGAATATATTTTTTTGTGTAGTACATATTACAGGAGTTATAGTGTTCCTACCCAATTAAGAAAAAGGATGTTATATGATATACTAGGACAATCTCTACTTAATTGTAGGATAATAATGACTTATATTATAATTGTACTAGATGAAGCTTCCTGTATAACAAGACCCTAATGTGTAATGTCAATAATAAAATCTCCAGTATATATAGAGAAGACTAAAATGAATTTTTATTTTTTTGTCTACTCATTTTTGTGTAAAGAAAATTATGTAGATGATGCAGAAACCTTAGTAGAATTTCTAGATTCCTTGGAAGATGAACGAGGTCTTCTGTAATTGTAAATATAGCTGCCAACACTAACTTGTTAATGAAGAATATACTGTTACCTTTCTCCTAAAAATAAAAGAAGACGACCCTAATATGTAATGTCAATAATAAAATCCTCAGTTCATCTCCTTCTTCTCTCTTCTATTTCTTTACATGGTATCGAAACTTTTACAATCTTGGTAGAGACTCAATCATATTAATGTGCTTGCCAATGTTCTTTTTATCTTTCTTTTTCCTGACCCTGATCTTCTTTTCCCCCTCTTTTGTGGCCGGTGTCCTATACTCTCTACTCCCTTCTATTCCCAATGTGTCACTCCTCCTTTTGCCGTGGGGCACCACTCCTCTCAACACTGCTCCCTTCTCTGGTGATCAGTGTTGTTTCTCTCTTTTAGCCAACCAGCATCGCTCCTCTTGCAGCGACATGGCATTCAACCTTCCCTTCCATCATTTTGATAGCAGTTTTATAGCGAGATTTTGAGTGTCAGTAGGTTTCCGTTGATATTTATACTATGTTCTCAAAACAAGCAAACTCAATAAAATAAAAATTGAACAACAACTTCTATGCCTGAAACCCGAGTTAATTGGGAAATGAAATAAATGTTGAAAATAAAAATATAGTTCATACGGTTGTATGATAAAATGTTCAATGCACAATTTGTCTTGGATCATTTGATTTGATAAACTGAATATGGTAGAATATTATATATGATATATATGAATTTACTCTACTTAACTAACAACTATTTACCTTACATTTAGTAAAGAATAATTGTTGACCTTATCAAGTAGAGAATAAGTACATATCTTATTATTTTAAGTAAAGACTCCTACACAAGGGTCCCTTATTGTGTAATGTCATTAATGAAGTCGTCAATATATAGTTTTCTTCTTCTCACTTTTCTTGGTATCAGAGCCTCTATAATCTCAGCAGAGACTCGAATAACTTTTGGATTTTAAACAACAAAAAAAAATTGTTGTCTCTAATCGAAACTCGTTCCTATAAAATGTCATACAACTTGATACTTCTAAGTATATGTAACATTTTTTAAGAATTTTTGTCACGGCTTGGATAAATGGCTAGTGATATATCAGCAGAAAGCTTTTGTGTAAGAAAATGAACTTGGTTCATTACTTGCCACCTTTCTACTTAAGTAAGGTCTTGAAGGATTGAACTACTTTTCTTTCCCTGCTATGACACTAAGAGAATTTATCAGTTTGAAAGAAGAAGTTTGTTTAATGCATTTCACTTTGAAGCTTTCTGTGCATATATTTTAATGTGACAGTTTCACGATCACTTGAAGAGAAATATGTTTTTGTAATAAGGCTATAACTCAGTGTTCTCCTTATTTGTAGAGAACCCTCTCCAATATTCGTAGCCCCAGTTACATAGGTGAAGTAACTTGTGCAGCTGTTAATGTTGGTGACCTCCCTCCCTATATACATGCAATGAGGGTTCTTCCCTCAGATATGAACGAGCTCTGGGCTTTCGAAATTGATGTTCAGTACTCTGGTGGTGCAATATTAGACCTTGAAACGAGGCTTGAAGTTCAAGACCTTGATTTACATGAGGGGGACGAAGCAAGTTTAGATTCAAGTGTTGTTGATAACGTCAAATCAGATTTGTTAGAAGGTTTTGAACGCTTCAGTGAACAATTTAAGCATTCTGACGAGAACACAGATAAGATGGACCAAAGAAGTGGTGGTGATATACTTGCACGTATGTAACAAAACCCTTTTTGGTTATTTCATTGTGGAAAAATAAATATATCTTTATCAGTTAGTAATCTAAAGTGCATTAATCAGGTAACTTTTCAACCGCGAGCAGAAGCTCTAATTGCTCTTGTAGCTCACCTCCTGGATCTAAGTGGAAATCAATCTTATATTCTGTGGCCAAGCAGGTTTCACAGGTTGGTTATAATGTTCTGCTTATCTCTAGCAATTTAACCTTGGGTTTTCCTGAAATAAACTTCCTGGCTTTGCTGTGTTTAAACACTTAACTTGCTGGTGGATGTCAATCGCTACAACAAACGTGTTACAATACTTTTGAACCTATTGCAAAATTCATGGCTAGGGTACAACACTAGCTTTCGATCATAATTATCTATAATAATTGTCTCCTTGTTATGCTACAGAAAAAAGGAAGTAACTAAAACCCATGTCATAAGTTGACCTTTTGTATTTTCTCTTTGATAATTGATGAAAATAGAAAACGATAATTAAAATGAGGATGCAAGTTTGTAGAGTTGGGAAATAAATTGTGGTGAGAATGGGATTGACTCATTATACAATCATGAGACTTGTGCTTCACTGATATTTTCCTATTGCCTGTATTACTAAGATATTCAGAAACTTATGCTCCTTTTTTCCTGTTTATGTTGGCTTTGCAGTAATGAATGGAAAATCTTATGTGTCCATCTTGTAGCTAGTGGAAGCAGCTCATCGATTTCTAACCATTGTATTTTGAACATTCAGGTTCCACTCTCGTTGGGGATCAGAGTTGCATCTCTACGAGGAACACTGAGGTTATACGTAAAGCCACCACCTTCAGATCAAATATGGTTTGGATTCACAGCGATGCCAGATATTGATATCCATTTGAACTCTTCTGTTGGGGATCATAAGATCTCAAGTGGACACCTTTTGTTGTTCATAACCAGTCGAATTAAGGTCAGTTTTAAAAGTAATCTGCTCTATTGTTTGAATGATATTCATCAAGTAAATTGAGGTTGCCAGTCAGCTACACAAGCTTTTAGGTGCTGTGAATGACAAAGGTAGAATGTACACCAAAATGGCCTGAAACTTAGGAGACAACTATTCCGTACTCTTGACAACTGACCAAAGATCCCATGTAAGGGCATGAGGTGCTATTGCCATCTGCTATTCTTCTCGTTCCTGATTTTCTTCAACTTAAAGCATCATAAAAGCTGCTTGACTTTAGTTGGCCCAATCAAAGTATCCACCTCATAAGATCCATGAGCTGATTTTGTGTAGATGATACGTTAAATTGGTCTCAGATAGATCATCACAGTATCTATTCAGTGAAATTTAGAAAGGTACTCAGAGAGTGATTTGGTTACTTCTTTCGTGGGGAGAGAGGATGATGGTACTCTATATGGCACCAACAGATAGTGTGCAAGTAGAATACACTAAAGCTCGTCTAGCCAGTTTATTACTTTGACTTTTTCTTGTCTTTCTGTAGCACTACCTTAATGACCTGATTTTTTTGCAAATCGTGCTGACTACAAAAGAAAAACCAACTTATCGATTTTAAGATTCTACACCAGGGGACGTGTTGGCAATTTTTCCATATATGTTCTCTTCTCTGCACCTACCGGCAACATTGTTTGCTTAAGTTTACTTGGAAGTTGAGCTGATGCTGTTACAAACTGATGCAGGCTGCTATTCGTGAATCTGTTGTGCTTCCAAACTGTGAGAATGTATGCATACCTTGGATGATAGCGGAAAAGGATGACTGGGATCCCCTAAAAGATGCTCCATATATATGGATTCATAACAAATCTGCAGGTAATGCCAAGAAACGAGAAGCAGATAGGAGAAGTACCAGCAGTAATGCTGAAAGTGAACAAGAAAAACTGAACAGAGTTGGTGGATGGGCTACTCAAAAGAGTAAGTCCCTGGATCCACACTCTTTGTACTCAGCTCCCAAGGTTCAGCCTAGTTTCAGAAGCCTCACTACTAGTCCAGAAAGAGCACACCTTAAGTCTAAAAAACATCACGGAGAGACACTACAACGCAAGTCATCGGACCCACAGGTATATTTATCAGTTCATATGGGCCAGTCTTCTGGAGCGGACTTGCATGCCCCTTTGTTGAGCCATAATGAACAGCTAGAGAGTCATCGCATGAGCACAGAGGAAAACATGCAAAGCTACTCACCTTCATCTTCTCATTCACTGAGTATGCTAGAGGAACAAAATAGTTCTACAGAAGATGAGATGAAGCCAAAAAGAACAGGTGCAAGGGCTAAGATGCTTGGTTTGCGGAAAAAAATGGGGGAAAAGCTTGAAGAGAAGACGCGTCACATAGAAGAGAAAGGGAGACACTTGGTGACAAGGATGAGAAGCCACAAGGAATATTCGTAAATCTGCAGTTCCCTCGGTTCAGTTTGATTGCACAAGGGAAAACACAGGTCAGTGCGTTCAAAGGCTGTTCAGTTTAGGCTATAACTTATTCAAGTAGCTGACAAAAATTGGATCCATACTCGGTCTTGTGGCCTGATCCCCTTGGTCGAGGTTCTCTTCTCACTTGTAAAAGTAGCCATTAGGAACCCATTTCAAGTACAGTCACATAGTTGATAATGATTTAAACTTCATAGTCTTGCAGAAACGATGAATATATACAATTGTACCAAATCAGATTTATTAAACGAAAAATGGTCTGTTAAATGCCAATGGGGCAACCCATGTTTGCACTTGCAGTAGGCAAATAGAATGGTCTGTTAAATACAAAAAAGGTCTTCGAAGTAACACGTACCAATTGGAATGCAGGTTTATTGTGTTCTTTTTCTTTAGCAAATAGGGTCAATTAGTCTTGTAGTTCTTTTACAAGTTTATTTTCTTGTAAAAGTTTTTCATTTTTATACCATAGAGATCTTGAGAACCTCATCTCCTTCCAATCAAAATTCTAAAATTGCATGTGTCCTTCTCACGATTAAAAGGAGCACTTCCATGGTAAATTTTCATAACGTCAAGTTTTGGTCTGATTTGACATTACGTTTTCATTATGTTATAACATACTTCAAAAAAAGAAATAACAGAGGCAACACTCTATCCTTATTAAGTTATAACATACTACTTACGTTTGTAGTGTTAAAAAACTAAATAGTCAAATTTAGAATTCCAAAACATCAATACTAAGACAACTTTAGTAAAACGCATCCCTTATAAAAATTTCTTTAAGGGATGTAACATGGGTTATAATGAAACAGAGGGAGGGAGTATCTAACAAAAAGCTGGAACGATTTCAACAATATGCTAGTGTATCTTCAAACATTTTGGCAACAAAATAACACTGCAAAGGCATTAAATTAAGCAAACACTACGGTAATATTAGATTCAGGGAATTTAGAAAAGAAACTTATTAACTGCAATATACGACTCATTAACTAAAAGAAATCAGGTACCAAACCATCATCGCACAGGTTTACACATCAATCAAACTACTGAACTTAAAAAAAGGTTGCAGAGAATATAACTTATGATTTTTGATAAATTTTAATTATTTTAACTTTATACCAAGTATAGTAATAAACACTTCTTTTAATTTACACAAACACTCTAAAAAGATTAAAATACTTAAAATAAACCAATTCAAACAGGCTTTAAAAAGCAGAAACAGTAAGCAAGAATTGTTTTAACAGCTAATCTACCATTTCTGACAAATTTCCAAACCTTGAGTCCTCAAAAAGAAAGATGGGGTGGGAGAATCAGGTTCAAAAAGAAGGTTGCACTAAAAAGACATGCTATAAATGATTTGAAATAATTTCGTACATCAAGAGGTCCAAATTTTTTATAAAATTGCATCGTAAACAAAACCGTCTGTTATAAGAACTCACATATCTAATTTTAACCAAAAAGAACTTTCTAAAGGAGTCAAGTTCATTCCTCCCAGCCAGTAGCAGCAGCTGGAGCAGGGGTCACTTCTGGTACACCAACTGGTGCAGGAGGATCAGCTGCGGCATCCCAACCTCCCTCAGCCACTGAAATATATGGAGACAAAATATGGCATCATATATATAAGAGAAAAAATACATCAAATCAGCAGACGTCAGAAAACTAAGAGATTACTCAACCACAACAGATATCATATTCTTTTTTTTTCTCAAAAAAATGCATTCACAAAGTAGAACACAAAAGATGAGATGAAAGTATATTCAGAGGTTCTGCATCCACGGACGTTAATAACTAGGTTCAGAAAATATGTCACTAACCTGCTTCTCCAGACCAGCCACCGGTAGCTACAGTAACAGATGTTGCACCATCTGCAGCCCATTGAGCATCAGGGATTTGGCTGCTAGTCCAGTCACCACCAAGAGCAGCACCACCATATTCTGCATAATCAGCAATAGCAGGTACTTCCTCTTCTTGTTGATCTTTTGCCTCTTCAGGCTCTCTGTAAAAGAAGAGATCCACCTAACAGAGAAAGAAATTAAATGTGAGAATTGATAGATGTTCAACTGCTACAAGATACACACAACACATGTTTAAATTCTGGGAACACCAAATGAAAATGAAACTTGAAATCATTATACAAACTTAAGAACAACTAAACTAGTACAGCAACTAAGAAAGAAATTATGAGCCAATAGATATCTCTCCAGATAGATTTTACCATGACATCCCACTTGGGTCCTGCACTAATAGTACCGCGCATCTGCAGTACCATCCTTGCTAAGATCCAAAAGAGAACACCAATACTGTGCTTCCCTTTGTTATTGGCAGGGATACCAATGTCAACATAACGCATTGGTGAATCAGTGTCACAGAAGGCAATAGTGGGGATATTTCCAAGTGCAGCTTCCTTGATAGGCTGCAAATGACTCAAACTAGTTATAAAATGTCAACAAGCTAAAAAAGAAACAAGTGATGTTACAGCAGTATCAACCTGGTGATCAGTTCTTGGGTCAGTGAGAATGAGAAGTCGTGGCTCGCTGTATGAAGTCTGAAGCTGATTGGTAAAGGTTCCAGGGGTGTGACGGCCAGCAATGGCATGTGCACCAGTATATTGTGCAAACTTCAAGACGGCTCTCTGTCCATAGGGCCTGGCAGATTGCACAATGATGTCCTGAGGATTCTCAATAGAAACAATAACTCTCGCTGCCATATGCAGCTTATCCCATGTCTTTCCAGCGTTAATAATGTAGATACCTGGGTTAATAATGTAGATACCAGCGTTAATAATTAGGTAAAATGATGCCTCAGTTGTGATGAATTCTGATTCTAATTAATTTGTATTCTGGCTGGGCTATATATTTGACTTCATAATCAATGGTATTAGCGAAGTAATGTATCTGTTAGTTTAGCAACTATCACAGTAATTCATTGCCAACTGATCTTGCATCTGCTAGCATAGTAAAACACATAATCTATATGGATCGCACATTAAGTACCTGAATGTACTAGCACTACAGAGTCAACTTATTATTTTTCAAACATAATAACAAAGAAAAACATGCCGCCTATAACCAAAGAGGAAAATATTTTCACTAGGTATTCAAATCACTCATAAGTATCAATATCGTATACTAACAAATCTAGTAGCTATGAAGAAGTACATATTTATAACCATATATTCGGATACCAGCACGTAAATACTAGGGAAAAATCATGTAAATACCTACTAAATTATCATCATGGATCTAGAACAGAATGAAAATGAGTATATTTGCAGTTTAGTATAGTGAACTATAGAGTATACCGTCGTTGCGACGCTTGAAGACGTAACGTTCCATTTGAAAGTCACAGTTCTTAGTACCGAGGTGGACTTCAGCTGCCAACATCAGCTGTATGTCAGCCTCTTTCGTCGTCAATGTCCTTGGTTGCTGTGTGATTGCCGCCATTGTTGTGCTCTGTTACTCTCCCTTAGCTTCCTCTGCTTTTAGGGTTTCACTGCGGCTGGAGAGAAAACACTAGAGGGAACGCAGAGCCATTAAAAAGCTCCTTTCGTTGGGCTTTAATGTTGGGCTTGGGCTTTGCTACCTTTTAAACCCTAGTGATTCAGCTCTTACTGTGGATAGCTTGATTAATTTGTTTTTTAATAACAACCACGCTTAATTATCTTAAGATAAAAAGGTAGTAACATGAAATAATATCAATTTTATGGAGTAAATTGATTTGCTACACTTGTCCGCTGTACTAAAATTAAATGAGTCAAATATATATCCACTCCTCGAAATTAATAAAAGAAGTCATTTAAACAAAGAGTTTGAGATACGCTAATTAAGGGAGGGAGAAAAAATGTAAAAATAGCCCTAAATCGAAAAAGAGGAAAAGGAATCGATATATGTGAATAATAAAAGGGGTCCTCTATGCTATATGTTTGACCCATTTTAGCCATAGCGGGTCAATCAAGTAGGGCGGATTAATTAACTAATTAAAATAGTAGTTTAAAAAAAATTGACTTAAAAATCTCACATCTGTATCTATCGGAAAAAGCATATGAATGGGGTGAATGGTTTTTTAGGTAAAATGATAATTATCTATAATTAAGTGCTCATTTGAGAAATCAAGTCGTGAAATTTTTCATGGTACAAGTAGAGGTGTCAAATAGGTGACTTGACTCTGAATTTGGACAAGTCAAAATGAATTGAATTAATAAATAGTCAAGTTATTGACCTGAAATAACCCACTCTAAGTTACTTAGATTGAAATAGGCTAAATTGCAGGTCATAATCTAACCCGCTCATCTATTAACTCAACCAATTTTAACTCACTCAAATTTAATCTAACCTTAAAAGTTCTAATGATTTTATTTGTTCTTTAATAAACTTTTAATACCTTATAAAATCATCAATCCTCCCCTTTGACACTTCTAATTTAAACCGATGGAGTAAAAATTTGCGCAACCTAAATCGGATTGAAAAAAGAACACGATCACTAATAATGTAAAGATTAAATTAAAAAGTTTAACTTGATAGGTGTGAGTATAATACAAACTTGATAGTTGAGTGTATTAAATGATGACACGTGGATAATGAAGTAAATCAACATGAAACAACAAATATGATATTGGTTTTACATGTGAGTTTGTCCCGTGTTGTTATACATGTTCTCAGAGGGTCTCAGTGTGTGATTCTTATTGTAATCGAATAGAAGTTGATATTTTATTCCAATAGATAAGCAAGGTATAAATATAATATATTAGATGCTAATTTAGGAAAGAAAATATAGAGGGATTTCTAAAAATCTGCTAGCTAATTATGAGTGATTCCTACTGATCTACTAGCTAAAAATATGCCTATGTATACTACTAAAATGATGTCTATATACATTTTGTAACACTCCCCATCAAGTTGGAGCATAGATATTAACCATGCCCAGCTTGTTGCAAAGGTAATCGACTCGAGTTCCATTTACTGCCTTTGTAAGCAAATCAGCTAGTTGCTCTCCTGTCTTCAAGTGACAGTCAATTTCAACATGTTTAGTTCTTTCATGATACACTGGGTTTGAAGCAATATGAAGAGCAACTTGATTATCACACCAGAGTTTTGCTGGCATATGATGCTTCAACCCTATTTCAGTTAAAAGATGATGTATCCACATAATTTCACATGTAGACTGTGACATAGATCTGTACTCAGATTCTGCACTGGATCGAGATACAACACTTTGCTTCTTACTCCTCCATGCTACCAAGTTTCCTCCAACAAAGATACAATAGCCTGTAGTGGATCTTCTATTAATCTTGGAACCAGCCCAATCAGCATCTGCAAAACACTCAATATGAGTATGGTTGTGATTGCTATACAATATGTTAAGTCCAGGAGCTCCTTTCAAGTAATATAGAATCTGTTTCAAAGTTGTCAAATGTTTCATCGTAGGTGCAGACATGAACTGACTTACAACACTTACCGTGAAGGCAATATCAAGACGAGTCACTGTGAGATAGTTTAACTTTCCAACTATCCTCCTATACCTCTCTGGATTATCAAAAGGGTTGCCATCATCTTTCATAAGATGCACATTGGGAACCATTGGAGTACTGCAAGGTTTGGCTACCAAATTTTCAGTTTCTGCAAGTAAGTCAAGAATATACTTTCTCTAAGATAGAAGAATTCCCTTCTTGCTTCTATTTACTTCTACTCCAAAAAAAATATTTCAACTGTCCTAAGTCCTTCGTATGAAACTTACTATGCAAGAAAGACTCAAGGGAAGAGATCTCCTCAAAATCACCTCATGTGATGACAATGTCATCAACATATATAATAAGAAGGATAGTGCCAACATATATAATAAAGAAGGATTCCTACAAATCTGCTAGCTAATTATGAGTGATTCCTACTGATCTACTAGCTAAAAATATGCCTATGTATACTACTAAAATGATGTCTATATACATTTTGTAACACTTATTAAGTAGGTTCTGGAGTTATAAGATTGGGAACATTCCGATAACAAGTCAAGATAAGCTCAAAAAAATTAACATTTCCAAATAATTTAAAATTCTCTCCATCAGTTATACAGTTTAATACATAACGAAATATGAATCATTGTGGGGGCGAAATTCACGCAATGTGTTACCTATGGTTTAATTTTGAACGCATCCCTATCCCTCATTTGTATTCACAAGCTATTACTGTCAAGATTTATAATCAATAACTCCTAAGCTCTCAAATAATACTATTTCTTGCCTTTTTGATGACATTGTTGGACAGTCATCCTTAAGAAGAGGCTTAATCTATTTCATTATTTTGGGGAAAAATTATAATTAATAATTGTAAATTAAACTTAAGTGATAAAATATAAATTATCTCTTGGTTTTTTTAAAACTGGGCAAGTAAAAGTAGACGAAGGAAGTAACAGAGTATGTCATAATCTTTTCATATTTTAATACGATTAAATTCCCATTTAGTTATTCTAATTTACATCCAAAGACCAGATACAAAAAAGAAGAAGATATAAAACATAATGATAAATATCTCATATGAAATTCTCCCCACACAAAATTCACTATTTAATTAAGTTCAATACAATACAAAGAAACTGTCTCTTAACTATATATAAAATATAATAATTAATAACAATAACAAAATCCCTTTAATTTATTTTTCTTAGTCTAACTAAATGATGTATGAGTACTCCTCCAGCAATGTGGTAGTATTTCCATATCAATTATAACATTTGATTAATGTGGTTGAACTTATTTTGTGGGAGTAAGAACATACATGCTGCAATCATGTGATTCAACACTGGCTGATATTTGTCCTTTAACTGATCCTTTTGTTGAATGCTGCAATTCAATCCAAATGAGAAATTATAAAGTGTCAATTAAATTAAAATTGGGAACTTACACAACATATGATTAATTAATATTGTGGTTTTGTGCAAATAGCCAGTCAATATATATTGTAGTAAGAGATCTCTTCTTGTTTGAATCCTAAAAATAAAATCGTAATTGATAGGATACTCTTTACCTCCAACTCAAGACATTTTGGGGTAAAATCCAAATATATTAGGCCCAATTCGATGCATTTCGTTGAATCGGCCTTTTTACCCTTTTTCTCTCACAAAATAACACATGATACAAGACTCATGACCCAAATGGGATACTAAATATCATGAGAATTTTTTAAAACTTTTTGCTACTATTTTTTTAGCTTAATGCTTGATAATAATCAGAGATTCGATCATATTAACACATAATTACATAAACATATTCTTGAGCTTAATACTCGAAAACAATAAGACATTAGTTCAAGGAGCACTAAGAAAACAAATACTAGTACTATATATTTTGACTTAAAATTCCGAATTCGTTTTTGCTATTTTCTACTAATTAATTGTAGATAGTTTTTAAAAATTAGACTTGAATTTCTCCTATATAGAACTAACAATAGTGATCGAGTAAAGAGCTCCACTCTGGCCCTTTTAAAAGATGTGTAGTTTCTTTAATATGACTTAGACAACCTTTTCCTCGAAAGCTAACTTTTACGATTAAGTTAGGCCTACTATTCATTTATTAATAGATCGTATGAGGAATTTAATAAAGTAAAGTAAAATAAATGAAAGACTTACAGCCCATAAGTCTCTTGCATCAACAACAGTGGAAGAATCAAGGCCAATATCAGACCAATAAGCAGTTATATCAGCCTTTGATGATCCTTTGTTCCATAACACAAGTGCTACTCTTTTCCCACTTAAAGGCCCTGCCCAAACCTGTTACAAGTGTGTATATTTATTGGTTTTTGTATTTAAAAATAAAAAAAAGTTAATTGGAAGTACAAATTAAAATTCAAAATATTTACCTCCAAATCTCCATACTGCTTAACTTTTTTACCTTGAACTCCAAGTTTATCTGATCTCAATGTCAACAAGTAAAAACATGTTATGTTATTGTCTTCTACTACTATTAGTCTTATTAGAATGCAATCACTGGTGTTAAATGGACTAATTGAGTTGAACTTTGGAAAAGTAAAAAGGGTGGACAAAGTCCACGAGTATTTGATTTTGACGTAGTCATTTAACTTGTGGCCCGTTTTTCTAGATTTTTTTTTTTATAATTATGTGCACCCATTTTGGGATAACTTATGACATACTTCAAACACAATATCTGAAGTATCATATGACTGACGTTCAAACAAAAATGACTAAAGTTGAAAAAAAATATACATGACTGAAGTTCATACAAAAATGATCGAAGTCCAACCATGTGCTTTAACTTAAAGCAGATGTATTAACTTCACTCATATGTAACTTTAGACATTTTGTCAAGCCTAACTTGAGATTCCTTATACATGAGTATATGTGCAACGTTTAGATGAGTTAAATGGAGCAGCTAAAAAACTAACTGACTTAGGTCATTAACCCGCTCAAATATAAACAAATCATATTTTCATGCGTTAATTTTATCATAGACGGAACCGGGAAAAAAAAAGCAAATTTTTTTACCTTGATTAACTGCAATGACCTCTGAGTTGCTTAGAATTCCATGGGCACTATTATCCATTGATCTTATTGATCTTAAATCACAACCTATAATTAAAGGTGCCTATAAACCAAAAAAACAACTATATCAATAACAAATTAAATTCCATTTTTTCCCAAATAGAATTTTATTAAATTAAAAATTCAAATTATAATAATTAGAACTAACTTTTACTAACGCCCAAATACTGAAATGAGAACGATATTCTCCAAAACTCATTCCTCCATTTCCAACTTCTAACATATCTGGATCTGAAATAACAAATTAAAACCATGTAATTAAAATCACTTCAACTAAAGTTAAATAAATTTAATTTTAGTTTTTATAATTAATGAAAAATAATTTTGAGAATTAATTTATACCATTCCAGCCACCTGGACCAGCATAAGATGCCCACTGGTCATTCAAATCAGCCCGAGAAGTCATACTGCAACGCGAAACACACTACCATCACTATTTTATTCATTGTCATAACGTTTCGCGTAGAATTGTTTAAACTCTAAAAAATAAATATGATAAAAATGTGAATATTTATAAGCAAGGATTTAAAAAAAAGGTACAAGTTAAATGTCTTTAATCTGATTCGATCAAAAATGGAAAGAAGAATTTACGAAAACAAAGTAATAACACTTCAAGTTAATTATATTTTATTTTTATAATTTCTATATTTACCTGTTCCAATCATCAGTAATATCTCCAGTAGTTCTCCAACTATTTCCAACAGAGGAAGCCCACGTGGCAGGATTATCATCTCCCCTGAAATTGGGAAAATAACATATTGAAATTCTTAGTCTATAAATTAGATGTGGCCGAAAGAATTAACCTAAATAGTCGTTCATCTACTGCTTAACTAACTAAAAATATTCGATATATATAATAAATGTATAATTAGTGAGTTATTTATATATATCGACTAAGAAAAATAAACAATGAAACTGACTAGCTATTTGCATTCAAGAAATACACTCACCATTCACACATGGAATAAAATATAGCCCTTCCAGAGTTTTGTAAAGCATTGCTCATTATGGGATACCTGTTTCATTTAAGGAAACAAATATTGTTAATTATGGATATTTTAATAAAAAAAATCATCTGCATGGTGTTTATATCAAATTAATATAATCAAAACATATGTTATCTGCATACTTTAATTTCTTGTATCACTTAACTAGTTAACTATTGTAATCTTTTATCTCATTTATTACTTAATTATAACAAAATATATTGATTTGATGTAAATATCGAATGCATAAGTTACTTTTCGAGAGGCAAGTAGTACATACCTTTCTCTTGGACTTCGATTCTCATTGTTACAATTATCATACTTCAAGTAATCAACACCCTAAGAAAAATAACACAAGTTAAATATTGATGATTAAATGCAAAAGTAAAAATAATAAACTCAAATATAATCTCCAAAATTAAGTATAATTATTTTAATTTTTTTAAAAAAAATGTGTGTATACACATACCCAAGAAGCAAAAGTTTTTGCGTCTTGTTCTTCGTGTCCTAATGAACCTGGCATTTGTTTACTACACGTCTGAGTCCTGCATTACAAAATAAAAAATAAAAAATGGTTAGTTTAAATAAAAATTATGACTAAAAATGTAACTAACTATTATTTTAAAAAATGTTAATTAGTAGGTTTACCCAGCATCAGAATAAACTCCAAGCTTTAATCCTTTGCTGTGAACATAATCTGCTAGTGCTTTAATCCCAGAAGGAAAAGTTGAACCTTTAGCAACCATATTTCCCTGTTAAAATGTATGATAATTTGGTTTACGATCAAATATTTATACATAATAGTAAACTTTTTTTAAACGTATATATATAATTTGAACAAAAACTATTAAATTAGTGACAACCCATAGAGTACCTGCGAGTCTCTATTGGCTTCAGCCCAGCAGTCATCTGAAGGAATAATATATGACAAATGATTTGATTAGGAATAAAATTGAAAAGCAAATTTTTACCAAACAGTATGGCCTCAAAGCCTCATTTATTTGCATTTAATAAATATTTTAATTATTATAATCATATAGATCTCATTCATTCAATTTTGTTTATTTCTTATGTCTAAACCTTAATTATTTAGTGTGCTTGTTTTTTTAGGGCTTAAGTATTTAATCGGTGGAAATTATTAAGATTTATAATAAAAATCATTAAAATGTCAATTCAAATATTTTCACAAAAATGGTACTAGTTCATCAGTTTCATTTCCTCATTTTTATTTTCATTATCAATCATCATTAACTATCGCTATTGCCACACACCATTATCAATTATGTGTCACCATCCATCATCATTAGTCACAATCATTATCACTATTAATCACTCTAATCATTTGTTACTATCACTAGCCACCACTTACAATTATCACCACCATTAATTACCACATCATCTATGTCGTCAACCACCATCACTATTCACTATCATATATTATATTTATCAACCGTTACCCCCGACTACCACTAGCTACTATCCACCATCAGCCAATAACATTCGACATCTACGATCACAATCACTATTACTAGTCATTATCATTACCGATCACAATAATATTGTTAAAGAATATTTGTTGATACATATAGTATTAGAATAATATTAAATGTTATATTTATTAATAAATTTATATTGAATTTTAATATAATATGTTACCTATATTGATGTACTGATATCCAAGAGAAGCAAGTCCAGTATCTACCATTGCATCAGCTGCCACATCAAAAAAGCAAATAGAGAAAAAAGTGACAACTGTTGTGCAGCTAGCAAAGGAAATGTTATATGGTACAAGTATGTATATTTATTTCATTTAATCACACTTCTCTTTTCCATTTCAAAGTAGAAAATAATTTTGCTGACCTGTTCCCTTTATCATGTTCTCATCTATATTGCAACCAAAATGATTCCAGCTGCTCCATCTGTATGAACATTATTTCAAATATTTTTTATAAAAATATAATTATATATTTTAATTCAAACATATTAATAAGAATTAACAAGGGAAATAAATATTCATATTCAAACGGGTGCTCACTACCTTTTAACTTTGAGCATGATTAACGGTAAAAAAGTTACTTAAAAAAAGGCTATTATATTTAAAAGTCATTGTTGTTATTCTACCGTCGTGCTTACTGCTTAGAAAAGACACATCTTCTACAAATAATTTATTATGACATTTCAGTTTGAATCAGTATTTTTAGAAGTGTTAAATGGGTAAGTTGACGTCCTCTTTGGAATAATATGACATGACATTCATTAGAAGAGAGAAAAGATGTTTTTTTGTGTCGAGTATATTTTGAGAAAAATATGTAAAGTTATAGTTCTAAAACAAACAAAAATGATATTATTAGGTAAACTTTCAAACATGAGTGACTATCTAAGAAAATTATGTGCTAATTAATAAATCACTGGCAAAGTCTGAAGTGTTTTTTGTTTTCTTGCACGTAAAACGTGTTTTGAATTTATAGACCTTAATTAATTATTTTATTGGTACAACAAACATGTAGACAACTTGACAAGTTCACGAGCTTTCATTATGATTCCCACCTACATAGCATTCCTTCGTGGTTTCTCTTTCATTATAAGAATGAGGGGTCATCGGACAGGGTGTATTAGAAAAAATAATGTATGTATTAATTTTGCGTGTTAGTAATATATTTTTTAATATACCTTTTCAATTTATATATATTTAATACATTTTATTTGGTAATTAAAGCTTGTATAACAGTATAAGTAATGCAAAAGATTTAAATACATAATTAAACACGCAATTGTCCCAACCTCTTCACTATATTGGTGATTGATATTTTGCAATGCTATGTTATTTTTAATACACAAAACCTAACACTGCACACAAAAGAGATAATTTAATATATTTATTTATTTAATACAAGCATTAGTATAATCCTGACATTACTAACATACCATAATTAACATTATTCTTATACATCCTACAAACGACCATATCTTACTAACACATCATATTCAGACTATCAACAATGTCTTACACAAATAAATAGTAATAAAGTTTTGTGCACCGACGGTATATCTTACCCCATTTGCGGAGTTCTGCCAAGGCCATTGCCCAAGAGGTTTCTGCGGTTGAAATCCTTTGCACTGGAATTTGAACCTACGATCAGATTTCGTGGCTGCAGACGAGCATATATCGTCGTCGTCGTAGCCAGACACAAACACAAGCAGCACCACAGCAGAAGTGGTGAAGTTGATGACATCGTTCTATGGTTTTTCCGATAGGCTTTGGCTTTGGCTACGACAGTTGACGATAATATTTGAATGTTCCCTTTAAGTGAAAGGGGAAATTGAAGCAAATCTTTGGGGTTTTAATATGTGAATGAGAACTTAGCTATTTATATATAGTACGATTTATTAATGCTATGTGGGCAGTCGGTAGATGGAAATTATCTTAATATATGTAACTAATTATCTCTTTTTTTTAAAAAAAATAAAAAAATAATCTAATATTAAAAAATTTAAATTCTGAATTCGTGTCGTAATCAGGCATGGTGGGCTGATGAGGAAAGGTTGTTACTGCTTGAGGTGGACAAGTAAAATATGGCTAGGCAGATTTTTCTATTTATAGAGATATATATCATGACAATTGACACTCTAGTTTGTGGTGGTGGTGCCACAATGCATTGTATTTCTCATCAATCATTGACTTTTGACTCTATACTACTTTGGTCTCCCTCCACCACACCCCTACCCCAAATTAACGGTAGAGTTAATATATTGATTATAGATTCAGTTTAACTCAGTAATTTGTAGTAAGAATTTTCTCTTACCAAAATGGTGGACCAACATTACTTTTGTAACTGTCTTGTTGAATATGAAGTCCAACTTTTATGAATTAAGATAATATATTTAATGAAATGGTGAAATGCAACATACTCCATTATATTTGCCAAATCACAACCTAGATAGGATCGAAATCCTTGTCACGCATTGTATTTGTTTTAGTATGTAAATTGGATGTCACTATCTTGATATATTACCACAAATTCTCAACAAATCAACATTCATTTTTCAACTTGTCAAGGACGATAGCAACTTAGAACAGACCATTATTAACTTATTTTAGTGTGTGTATTTGATTCCTTGGAAGTTGCAAATATTTTCTCATCTTACTTACTCGATCAGAGACGAAGTCATGATTTTAACTTTATGAGTTATAAATTTTATAATTACGATTTTAAGTGATAGTAACCAGATTCTAAATTTAATATCTATACATATTTAATGAATTTATTAACATAAATACTATTTGAGCAAAATTCACATGTTCTTACTATTGGGACATATGTAAAATAGTAAAAGTTAAATATGTATCCAAGTATAGAAATAAGACGAGTGTGGAGCTTCAGATTGAAGCACGACAGCGTCGGCATTGTTTTGTTTTGTTTTGCTTAAGGGACAGTAAGGCACTGCTCATAATGTCTCATGTGAACTCTAAATATATATTTATATGCAGTCTTCAATATTGTTACGCCTAGAATTATTCACTTGTCGTTTGCATTATCGTATGTCATGTCACTATATGTATACATACGAGTCTACGTAATTATATTTGTATATCTTCTCATGTGACCTCCTTCTACAACAATAGGCATATGGAAAGAGACGTTTATGAGTTCAGACCTACTATTTGTTGCAATTTTAGTGAATAAAAACACATAAATTTATGTTTTACGTCAAGAGTTTTGTATTAAGATGAACACGCAACTAAACACAGATGCATACAACTCTTTTTCCTTTTTTGAAGATGATTTTCGCTCGTCCTAATCCCCTGCTATTCCTCTTCGGTTCCTCCTTTTTCTACTTTTTTCCAGTATATGCTTCTGTTGTTGTGACGTTACGCGTACTGGAATGTATCATTTCTTATGACATGATCAAAATTGACTGCAAGTACCAAATGATGTTACATTTTAATACTCAGCTCTTTGCATGATTATGTTACAATAAGTAATTAAAGGGTCCCCCAATATACTTTTTAAGATTACAGTTTATGCTGAGATTTTGTTCACAATGTAAAGGTATTACAAAATATTGCTCCAAATGCAGAATGCTAAAATCAAGAAATGTATATATGCTTCTTGTTGTGAATCCAACTGTGGCAAGCTTTTGCTGCAACTCCATAAGTCAGATTTTAAATTTTTTTTAATCATTCACCATGTCACAATCTTTTTATGGTGTGAAACAATACAACAACATCATACTCAGTTTAATCACACAGGTGCGATTTGAGAAGGGTAAGATTTATGTAGACCTTACCTCTACCTTTGCGGGTAAGAATGTTGTTTCTGATAGACCATGGCTCAAAAGAAAAGTCACAGACATAGGAAAGTCAAAAAGAAAAAGAGACGACAAAATAGCAATGTATAAAACAAGTGTATCAACAAATAATAATATGGATAAAAGAAACTGCCTGCGAGATTCAGTAAGCAAAACCAAACTTCCAATTAACTACAATCAATAATCGCTAGCCATATCTCTCTACCCCAGTAGAGCACCTGGAGCTTCTGGTGTCCTGAGTGATTTAGTGACACAAGTTTTAATAGCACCATGATATTTCAAGATTAGCTGAAGTACTGAACACATGCATATGTTATGAAATTGAGGGGAAAATAAAGATACATTACAGATAATAAAGTTGTGATGGAAACACAAAAGCTATGATTACAACACATTGTCAAAACCTTCAGTTTCAAGTTGCAGTTGAAGTTGATTGATCTCTTGCCCTACAGAGTACAGACAACTCTCCAATATCAAACTGTGAAAATCTTTCCATTTTCTTTCCACCACACAACACTGGACCTCTTCCGAATTATGTCTACTAAATGTTCTACAAAATCTTTTAATAATTACTAAAATGGAAGGGTGGGGGGTTGCCAATAGTATGTGTTGCTGTGAAATAACTCTCTTCAGACACATCACTGCTGAGTAATGGGCATATCATGGAACGATTGGTTTACTGTCCCAAGCCTCTCTTACTTCGACCAAATCCGGACGGTATCTCTTAGCTAGAACTTCTACTTGATCAGCAAATGACTTGTTTCCAAGTTGACCTATGTGAAGAATCATTTGGTTCCATCTCTTTCGACATATCTCTCCAGGCCTGTGGTCAAGAAGATTGTCCCAGTCCACATCTTCTATGCAGCTTGCATCCAGCTCAAAAAGTGCATCAACTAGGCGATAGTCATCAGCATCCGCCCATTCACCTTTGGCCACCATGGGTGATGTCAATTGATCATACCATTTTAAGCAGCAGTTTGCATCAGTTCTCGTGGACAAGTTTTCACTTATTGCACCCCATGCAATATTATCCCGTAGCATCCCATGCTTAGATTTCTTCTCTTCAGAAAGCTTCAGTCTCAGATCGGTGTTTACTAAATCAAACAAATTCTGGTACTCCTCCTGAGTCCATTGTCCTTTATTCTGATTGGGCAGTTTTAGCCTTCGCCATGTATCCTTCACATGCCACCGATGTTTTCCAAGTTCATCAGCTAAGACCCTCCACTTGTTCCCATGCTCTTTCTGGAACTTTCGTACCATCTCATACTCTTCTTCAGTCCATTTACGTGATTCACTCCTTCGAAACAGGATCTGTGCACGAGAATAAAATGCCTTAGAAGGTCTGTATGGTAGAGCACTCCCTATTTCTTTCCAGCAACCCTTAATTTCAGGATAAGATCTAGAATTTAAAACCTTTTTCAGCCCTTCTTCGCCTAAGTTATGTACCTCTATGTATTTATGAACAGCCTCTTTGATAATTTCATCTTCTAACTTTGAGAATCGCTTGCCATGTACTAAATTTTCTTCCTCGATCTCATGCTTCTCATCACTTGAATCATTCAATGAAGGGAAAATCTGAACCTGACCAGAAAATCTCACTCTCTTTTCACTCTTCTCATGTGTAGGATCTTCAGAGCTGTGTCCTAATTTTACCCTTTTTCTCTTTTTGATTTTACCTTTGCCTGTTTTGGTTTTATCTTCCATCTCTATAGGTGAAGAAATATCACCTTCATTGACTTCAGCAGCAACATCTTCCTGTATATCCTTAGTATCATGCATTTTCTCCAGCTCATCCCCACAGCTTTTCTTCAATTTCCTACTTTTATTCCCTTCAACAATTCTCGAAGCAACCTCATCGCTGTCTTCACTAAACTTCCCAGAACGTTTTCCATGTTTTCTTTCTTTCTTTCTCTTGATGTCAGAGTCATCACTCTTAGCTTTAATATCAGTGTTTGTCACTTCTACACCATTGATAGTCTTAATGTTTTTCTTGGATTTCTTCTTCCTTCTAATCACGTCCACAACGTCTCCACCAGAGACCTCACCAAGGGTCTCAACTACCTTGTCATTGTCCCGCATTTCAGTTGCACTAGTTTTGGTGTCTAAAGGCTCATTCAAGCAGCTTTTCTTCAGCTTATTCTTTTTCTTTGTCTTTTTCTCACCACATTTCACAACATCTTCATCACTGACTTTGTTGGGTTTTCCAGAATGTTTTTCACCTTCTCTTTTTTTCTTTCTCTTAATGTCACACTCATCTCTCTCTCCTCCAAGACCACTGGTGGCAGCATTCTTATTGCTTTTCTTGGATTTCTTCTCCATCTTACGAAGCATACCCTCCTTCTCATCTCCTTGGACCATGACTCTTTCGGATTTATCAATTATGTCTTCCTGCAAAGCACCAAAAGTGGTTTCTCTGCCAAAACAGAACAAGAAAAAGAAAAGCACGGTCAGAATACAAAGTATACTGCAATCCCCTACTGAGACTACCCAGAAAACATTGACAAACTATCACTGATCACTCCTTTACTTTATTAGTTGGAAAATTTCAGCCCATTCTCTTTTGTAATTGTTAGCACAATATTATCTTTTTTCATAATATGATTATGTCGGGTGCTTCTTTACGAAGAAAAATCAAGATGGTCAATTCTCTTAAAATTAAGCTCTTTGTGAAATTACTAGCTACTACCTCGGAGAGGTAGCGGTAAGGCACACTCTACCCTCCTCAGACTCCACTTTGTGGAATTTCACTGGGGTTTGTTGTTCTTGTTGTTGAGAAATTACTAGCCATAAGAAATAAGAAGACGACCTTGAAGAGAGTAAAAATGAAGACAAACCAGAGGAAGAAGAAGCATTGTGGTTCTAATTATTTTAATGGTAAACTCAAATAAAATTTGAATGTCATTACAAACTGAATCAAGACCATTAAAACCTTTTTCTATGTGTGTCCTATATCATATACTGCATTGGAGAATACTGGACTGAAACTTACTGGAGCAAATCCACTCCCATTTACGAAAACATACTTTGTATTCCTTTATTTAAACACTGCTCTTTGTTGGTAATGCAAGAAATCATAAGCATATTAGACCTTAATTCTATAGCAAAAGGCACAAACAGAAATCATAAGCTTAACTGCTAGAGGCACAACAAGTTATCACACCAACAACTAAAATATTAGAAGCTCACTTACCATTCATAGAAAAATTAAAAAACAACTGCTGACAAACTACGTCGCTCATACTCTCCAAAAATACTGCCACCAGTGTCAGATCCTCCAACAATACAATTTGCATTTTTGGAGGATCCAACACGCAGCAGTTTGCATTTTTTGAAGAGTCGCACCAACATAGCTTAGTTGACAAGTACGTTCACTCCAACCACGCAAATTCGTTTCAGGATTCACAACAGATCCAAAAGCAGTTTCGTCTTTTAACTAAGTTCTAACCGCTAAAGGAAGTAACAAAATATGATGAAAGCTGAGAAATCTATACATCCTAATGAGTTCCTTATCATCTATCCAAATCCCTTACCAAAAACTATGAGAATTAACAATTACAATCAAATCAAAGAACAACAAGCATAGCAACTATTTACTTTTTCAGCACTAAGAATATACACAACCAATTCGCCGGAAAAGGGGACTAGGGTTTATCCGGTGAGATACGAAGAGAGAGAAAACTTACAACTCAAAAATCGCCTAGAAAATAAAGAGAGCGCAAAGAGTCGACGAGGAAACAGCCGGCGAGGAAGGGGTTCTAGTCGGCGGCTGAGAAACTCCAGCAGGTGCAAAAATGGAGTAAACGTTTGGGCGGAGGAATTGAAGTCGAGGAAAAAGCCGAGTACTGTACTTAAGACGTGTGAATATTTTGGTCCCTTATTATTACTTTATTATACGAATTCCTTCTCTTTTCTTTTCTTTTTACAAAAAAAATTGGGGCCTTCGGAGTATGCAAGGGATTTGGGAGAATTCAAATATTTTTGGTGTTTTATTATTCTTATACTTTAAGGTTTATCTTGTTTGATAGTATTATTATAGTAAAGAAGAAAAAATTGAGTTGGACAAAAAAGAGCAAGTTATTCATTGGACACATTTGGTTAAACTTTTTAAACTTTCTTTGTGCATATTAATTGATCTTTTATCATCATAAATATTCAAATGAATTTTATACAAATTAAGCAAGTTTATTTTATTATTGATATTAATAAAAGAGAAATTCACTTGTGTATAAAAATAATTGCATCTTATAATATTTTACATATAATTTTTAAGTATCTAAATTTACTTTTTAAAATATTGATTTAATCGGATTCAATTTAGCTTTGAAATGTGATAAGTACTTTTATTTTTTAATGTCATACTTTAAGAATTCAATTGTATTTATCAATAATGTCGGAATGAGCATATCCTATGAAACACATGTAACCAATAATAATTTCACTTGGGTAAGTTTCTCAATTTAAAAGAAAAAACCCCACAAATAACTTACACTAACAATATTTTTAATATATAGAATGTTTAAAAAGATTCTCTTATTTAATAATAACTTAAGGTCGTTTAGGGATGTCAAAGCTATCCTTAAATTATTCGAAATAGATAAAATATACCCTTAAACAATATTTCGGCTCAAAATTGCCGTTTCTATCTAACTATTGGACCACACTTACCCTTCTGTTTAACGGAAGATTTATGTGGCAACCATGTGTGTATTAAAATGTCACATGGACCTCCACATGTGCATGCCAACATACCCACCTCCACATAAAAGCTCTAATTTCATCCCCCCCCCCCCCCCGCGCCACATTTTATCCTTTTACCAGCCTCAATTTCACCCCTTTCTCCATTAAAAGACCTAAGAAGCTTTCATTCATTACCCTTTAGGTCCACTATAAATGAAAGCTTCTTAGGTCTTTTAATGGAGAAAGGGATGAAATGAGGGAAATGGGTGAAATTGGGGTGGGTGAAAAGGTTGAAATGTGGGAAAAATGAGTGAAATTAGGGCTTCTATGTGGAGGTGGGTGTGTTGACATGCACATGTGGAGGTCCATGTAGCATTTTAATACACACGTGGATGTCACATAACTCTTCCGTTAAATAGAAGAGTAAGTGTGGTCCAATAGTTAAACGAGAGGGGCACTTTTGAGCCAAAATATAGTTTAAGGATATATTTAATCTATTTCGAATAGTTTAAGGATAATTTTGATCTTTTTTCGTTATAGTAATAACTTCTCTGAGCCCTTTGTTTCTTCCAATTTTTTGCCAAGTGGCAATGAAATAGTTGCATGAAACACTCTATAAAGTTTCTTTCATACTTTTAAATGCCATTAATTTGAATGTTGGGTTGAGCAATTCTCTTTTCAATAAGAGAATAACTTGAGTATTTCTATAATTACAATTAGATTAGTTAATTTTTTCTTTCTTATTTCACCTGTTATTATTTTTACTTTTTGTAATATAACCTATTTTTAAAGCTATTATATTATAAAGGCGGCGAAATGATCTAATAGACCTTTATATTTGTACGAGTTTGTATTATAAACCCTTTATCAATTGAACTCTTAAACTCAATCAAAAGAAGATTTTTAAACCACTCCTACCATGTGTGTAGTTCACTCTCTCTTAAATAGATGGCATGTCAAATCCACGTCATTTAAATAAATAACATGTCAATATATCATTAACTATTTTTAAAAAATTATTAATTAAAAATATTAAATAATAGATTAATTAATCTTTTAACTCAACATTTTTAATTAAATAAAATAATCTTTTAACTCCACGGTTGATAAACCAAGCGCCCGTCTTCCTCCTCTTCTCGTCTCCCCATTCCCGTCGTGAAACAATCGTCGCCACCAGCAAAGAAAGCCGCCACCGCCGCCACTTATACTCTCTTCCTCACCATCTCCATCTCCACCGCACACCCTCGCCATTTTCCTTTCTTCATTCCCCGATCTTCACAAAACTAGCAGCCCTAAGCCGCCGCACCACCAGCTCCGACCGGCAAACCTCTTCGCCTACGTGACCAACTCCTCGCACCCTTACTCGCCTCATCTCCTCTCTACAGTCTTCGTTTCTCTGAACCACCAACGACCCCCCTATGAACCACTACGGACCCCATCTTCTCTCCATCTTCTCCGGTGTACCAAGATGCCGCCAACACCCCTCGCCGCCTCCGTTCTAACGAAAAAGGGACTAGCCCCATTTCTCTCTCTCATTCTACTGTCGGCGAGCACACTCAACAATGAAGAAGACGATTTCTTATTTTTTATTTTTTTTCAATTTATTAGTTTATAATTTTAATTTTTTTTAAATTTAAATATGATATCACTCGCTTGTTGAGGCGTGTAGTCACACAGTCTTGTCAATTCAGCCATCTTAATGCCACATAAGCTTAGTCAACGGTCAGAGGGGTCCAATATATGATGTTTTACTAAGTTTAAGAGTTCAATTGATAAAGAGTTAAGTAGAAGGGTTCATAATATAAATTCGTATAAATACAGAAGTCCATCAGACCATTTCACCTATTATAAAAAGAGAATAACTTGTGGAGCTTAGAGTAGTACTTGGGGGCATTTCTGTAGTTACAATAGATTAGTTAATTTTTTCCAATTTATTTCACCTCTTATTACTTTTACTTTTTGTTATATAACTTACTTTAAAAGTTAAACTTATTTTACATTAAAATTTCTCTTCGAATGTTGAGGAGTTGAGGGTCAGCCGGTCAATTGACCGGTTTGCCCTTCTCTTTCAATTTCCTCTATTTACCTTTTGTATTTATCCGTTTTAATTTATTTTTCTTATTTTTCTTTTTATATTAAAAAATAGTATAAAAAATAACTTAAAATATTAAAATTTTTGTTAACTCTCGAAATTTCACACGCATTGCATAATTGGGACTCGAAGATTACTTTAAGAGTACTGTAAATTATAATAATTAACAACTTCAAATATTTGAAAAAACATATAAAATGTGATTAACTATCGAGATTTCACATGTACCACATAAATTGGGACAAAGGGAGTAACATATACTGTTTGAAAATAACGTTAAGCGTACTATAAATCACAACTTAAAGTATTTAAAAGTATATTTAAAATTTGAGAACTAACTCACAAAATTTCACATGTGCCACATAAATTGGGACAGAGGAAATAACATATATAATTTAAAAATTATATTAATTATTAAAAGTATTATAAGTCACAATAATTAACAATTTAAAATATTTTAAAAACATACTAAAATTTTGTTGAGTTCAAAATTTCACATGTGTCACATAAGTTGGACAAAGTGAGTAACATATATTGAAATATTAAAAAAACATATTCAAAAATTGATTAACTCTCAAAATATCACATGTGCCACAAATATTATTGAAAAGTACGTTAAAAATATTACAAAAATAATTAACAACAAAAAATATTTAAAAATTTAGTTGACTCTCCTAATTCCATCTGTGTCACATAAATTAAAATAAATAAAATAATATATATTGAGTCCGGGCTTGCCCGAACTTTTGTATCTAGTTACAGTTATTAAACATATATAATTTAATTCTTCAAATAGCAATAATACTAAAAAATTTAAAAAGAAAGTAAAAGTTTCATATTTTTTTTAAGGGAAAAGGGTCAAAAATGCCTTAAACTATGCGAAAGGAATAAAAATGCTCCCCGTTTATAGTTTGGCTAAAAAATGTTCTTATATCAATACTTTAGTTCAAAAATGCCCTTGAAGTCAATATTTTGATCTAAAAATGCCCCTATAGTTACAAAATGAGTCAAAAATGTCCTTTTTCGAATAAATATATCATTTTTTTAATTTTTAAACACATCTCTTCCAAATTAAAATATTATTAAAGAATACTATTCTTGTTTTCTTTCATCTAAAATCACTTTAACAAATAAAAATGTAGGAAATATTTTTTTATTCTTCTTAATCTCATTTTATTAATTAAAATAGAATAACTTCATGTACCCTTTCGACAGATAATATATGTCATATATATAAGATCATAGTATATCCATCATTGATTTATATTTATATAGCGATAAAAAATAATGATAATAAAATAAGAAATATTTTCATTTTTTTATTTTTTTCTGAATTGAAGTAAGATAAACATTTGCTAATTTAAAAAAACATTATTAGAAAAAATAGTGTTAAAAAAAATAATATATTTATTTGGAAAATGAGCATTTTTGACCCATTAAATAACAATAAGGGCATTTTTTGACCAAACTACAAACGGAAGACATTTTTGTTCCTTTCGCATAGTTTAAAAAACATTTTTGAACCAAAATATTGACGGTAAAAACATTTTTGAGCCAAACCATTTTTGTTCCTTTCACGTGAGTGCATTTTGACTCTTTTCCCTTTTTTTTAATATTGAAATACTTTTGCCAAAATTCTAAATGATTTTTTAATTTTTTTTTTTAATCTTTTGAGGGACCAAACGCCTAATGAGTAGTTTTTTTTTTTCATTTCCCTCATGGGTTAAGGATAATTGAATTCCTTCTAATATAGTTTCTTCACCATCTCCGGTCTCGAGACGATCTACATAGACGAGGCTCATTTCGCAGTGATACCATGGTACTTTTATCTTCTATTTCAATAAATATTCCCATAGGCCATAGATGATTTACAAGTTGTAGGTCAATGGATACTGATTTAATCATAGATTGTTATTCTCCATTATCATCATTAGCAATTCTTATTCAATTCACAGTTTTACGGAATTTTAGCTACAGGATTTGGTAGTTATTACCTTATCCACTATAATTATTTACGTAGAATTCCTATTCAGTTCATTATTTGTATCCGGAGATTTGGTTTCGTAGTCTTTTACAAATTTGTTTTTAGTTTTATATCCTTTTTATATGAGATCTTCATTTTTCGACATTAAGATATCTTCATTATTAGCTTTAAGAATTGAAAATTGTTGCACCGTCTGGTCAATGAAGTGGGAGAAGAATCATGATGTCTCAAGTTCAAATTCTACGGGAGACAAAATATCAGGTGATTTCTTACCATATGTCCAAGTCTTGGTGGAAACAATTACCCCCTCCATGTTGCTGGCCCGGACACCACAATTATATAAAAAATAAAAAAGAATTGGCAATTGTTGTCCTCCAATATTGTTATTTTACCCATTCATAATGTGATGGGTGGATTTCTATTTGCATTTTGAGATGAAGGTTTCTTCTAGGGAATGCAATACTCATTACACTGGTTGAATTTACACAAACTAAAAATGTTATGTGCATCATATATAAACGTGATCAACTTTATATGTGCTTTTTTTTTCTTTTCTAATAATCATGGTGTCTGAATCACGATACGTTATACCCTCGGTCTATCAAGACTAGGATAGATGGAAAAAAAATCACCTAGTATTTTTGCCTCCGCTGGTATTTGAACTTGAGATCTCATGATTCTTAGCCCACTTCATTGACCAATAGTCTATTATTCATGTTCCAGAATAAATATTTTGATGTGTTGATGTAGGATTAGCTGATTCCAGAGTAGAGGAAATAGGAAAGGAGAGGAAAACAGCATCATGGTTCTATGCTTAATTACGGCCAGCTCAACTTTCTATCTGCAGCCTGGACGTTCAAGATATCTTCACAAATGTATGAGAATCCAGAGTTGTGGGAGATATCTCATGAAGCATGTTGATATTACAAGGCAAAAGATTATCCCTTCTGCTAGGGTAGATACAGTTGGTTTGGAGGTTTTTGTAGTTTCAGACTTGCATACAGAATACGCGGAGAACATGGCATGGTTAAAGGGTTTACCAAAAAAGGGGAAGAAAAAGGAAGTTCTTCTCGTTGCAGGTGATGTGGCGGAGACTTATGAGAAGTTTGTGTTAACTATGTCCCTCTTGAAGGCTAGTTTTGAGCACGTGTTCTTTGTGCCCGGAAACCACGACCTTTGGGTCCGTAGGGAGAAAGAGAATTATGTAAGCAGTCTTTTCTTCATATTGTTCCATGAAGATATTATTTGCAGAATTTAGTTCAAAAGTAATGCGTAGAATTGCATCATATGTCACTAGTTGTTGTTGCTATTTTACATTCATATGTCATGGTGTCTTGTTAAAATGCTTTTGTGACATTATCGGATCCTGTCGCTTATGGGGACTTTAAGCTGAGGAGAAATTCTCCTTTTGAAGCATTTATAGCTGCATTTTTTTATGCATGTGCCTTTCTTAATCAACAACATTGCCTTTTAGACAGTCTTATTAAGTTTAGGTCTCAAAAGCTTTGTCCATGCAGAAAAAAGTAAAAGTTACGAATGAATATTGGTGGTGTTTCCTCTCCTCTTCTTCACTTTTCCCTCTTCAATTTGCACTGAAGTAGATTATTGCTTTTCCTTCTATTATGGTAGTTTTGTTAAACTAAAAGCAATATCACATGATTAATGTGATGCATCTCTGTATTCAGATTGATTCTCTTCAAAAGCTGGATAAAATGCTTGATGCATGTCAGAGGCTTGGAGTGGAAACTAATCCTAGTGTCATTGATGGTTTGGCAATTATTCCTCTATTCTCATGGTACCATGAGGTAAATCTTACTGTGAAATAGCAAAACTATTTCTTTTTTGCAGCTGGGTCATTCTGTGCACATCTTGATGTCATTTCTGCTTTTATCCCAGAGCTTTGATAGGGAAAAGGACATACCTGGCATCCGCATTCCTTCTTTGGAGCTGGTGATTCACTTTCTTTCTCCTTGTAAGGATTTTATCTTTTAGTTTGATGATATGTTAGTTGTTCCCTCCTCGACCTTGCTTTTTTTCAAAATAGATAAAAGATGAGCAAGTTGAGTGTGCCAATCTTTAGCTTACTGACAACTGAAACTGAAAGGAGAAGTGCTTACTTGACTTCCTCGTTATCACTATATTGATCTAAAAATAAGTCAATTTGTTAGCTCTTCCATCACACTCAGTGCTCTGAAGTGATATGCATCCTTTTGCACTTAGTTTTTATCAGTAAAAGATTCCTGATTGGTCCAAGGAAAACGTGCTTATTACCTTGGGGTGACTTCAACCTTTCTGTTATGGGTAGGTGAGTATATGGGGATAATAGTTGACATTGCAAGCTACTTGCTCATCTTCTTTTGCGTTTTATTTATTTAACTATCTTAGTGACTCTTCTGTTTCTGGCTGCTTTGGATGCACTTCCTCTGTTCTGAGCCTGTTCATTTTATTACTTGTATTGTAGCATTTCTCTGTGTTTTTTGTGAGTTTGGAATTCTCGGACAATTTTTTTTTCTTTCAAAAAGTTTTCCTATCTATTACACAGTTTATAGACGTTGGTTTATATGATACTTGTAGTTTACTGATTCTGTGTTCTATGGTAGACTCCTAGTACAGTGCAATATTACTGTTGTAATTCACTCTTTATCTTTTCTGGCACAGGCATGTAAGGACTTCCGTGCATGCAAGTGGCCCGACGGACTCACAAATGGAGATAACTCCCTTGCTACACATTTTGATGCCATGAATGACAAAAATCAGGATACAGTCCAGGAAATCCTGGCAAGCTGCAACCAGATAATTTCATTCTCACACTTTATTCCAAGGTCAGTGAGTAGCTCAGACAATTCCAATATTTTCTGAGTTGCTATCTAAATTTGATTGGTTATGGTTGAAAAACCTCAGTCTCACGCTACAGTAGAGACTTCTAGTAGGATTTAATGAGGTTGATGTTTGTTAGATAGTCCTGAAAATTTGGTGTTACCATTTTCAAAAAAAAGACCCCCTGAAAATTTGCCCCTTCTCTCCGTTATAGATTACCTCATTTGACATTTCAGAGATAAACATAAAATGTTTGATATCTCAGTGGTTGGCTTTTTCCCTGTCACCGAACCATGTTTCCACTCTGATCTGATGTACCTGCCATAAGTGATGTAGTTCTTCTAGACTCTGTTGAAATATGACTATAATTTCCTTCCCATCCCCCATAGAGTTTGCCATATCCCCTTGAAACGTTCTGTAAAACATCACATACCCATCACAAGTTTTTCGTCCATCTTTATTTGGCTGGAGAATCTTCTGCCCCGCTCAATGAACACGAACCATCTATAAGAATCCTCTTTATATTAATTTATTCGAAAGATTTTCCCCCTGAAACGAAATATATTTTGTCACCCATAATAAAATAAAGTAGCACCATAGAGGGGACTCGCCAGAAAGAGCATAGTGTAGCAAAGAGAGAAGGGGACACCTTTCCCAAGTCAGAGATTGCTGTGTGTTAAAAAGCTAAGCATCTCTATTGCTACTTTCATCAATACATGCATCAAGATAGAGGGACTTATTTTTCCTTTTCTTTGGGCTGCCTTGGGGTGGGGGTGGTGGGGGGTATGGTAGGGGCAGGGCGCAATGCATACTTAAAAACTTATGATTCATCATGGTAGTGGGCATTTCACCTCACTGGCAATACGAGCTTACGAATTAATCAAGGTTCAGAAAGATTATGTTGGTGATTGGAGTCCTTAAACATCTCACGCTGATTGGAACTGTTATTTGTCATCTTTTTTTGCAGACTGGAGCTTTGTCCAGAGAAGAGAATGCTTTTCTATCCTAACCTTCCAAAAATGATTGGTTCTGACTTTCTTGAGGCCCGTATAAGATACATACACGGAGCTAGAGGGAACACAAACGCTTGTCATATTTTTGGTCACACCCATTTCTGCTGGGATGTCCTGCTTGATGGTATCAGGTGTGTTCTGTTCTTGGATGCATTAGACTGCTCATTCACATAAACGCTTACTACTTGTAACGTAATTCAATTGAAGCAAAATTTATTGTGTATGACCACTTTTTGTTTTTTCCTTTGGGTTCTGGTCTTAGAATATGACGACGAGAAGACATAAATGTGACTTGATATATCAAATAAGCAAAGATGTGCTTTAGGCCTCGAAATAGTTTTGATGAGAGAAAAGCTGAAACTCCCATTGCTTGGCATATCAAGGTTTAGTTTACTAAAAGTATATTGGTTATAATTTATGAACTTACATTGGGTTTTGTCAAAGATCGAGTAACTTCAGTAATGGACAGTTGAAGAGAGAGAGGGAGGGAAGTCACAACTAAGGAGTTCAACTTGTTACGTTGGGGCCTATGACACCCAAGGTTTATTTATCTGATGCAGGTATGTGCAGGCGCCATTAGCGTATCCAAGGGAGAGGAAAAGAAGAATGAACGGAGGAGAAGATTGGCTGCCATTTTGCATTTACTCTAATGGTGAACTCACTGAGAATATGTCTCCCTGTTACTGGTCTGATTATTATGCCTCTAATCCTAGAACCCCTGATGTAACTGAACTTGCCCCATGGGTTGCCAGATTCTATCGTAAACTTTAGCAATCTCTAAACAACAAAAATTTTGTTCCAAGGCCTACCCCATTCTGTTGTACTATTACCATTTTGTAATTTTGATTTAATTAGTCATGACATTCATTCAGTTCTCTCCCATTGTCACTCACTCGTAAAGACTCCTTTTATAGGAAATGACTGAAAAATGTATCCTGCCATAGTTTCTTGATGGAATTTCCTCTATATATGCAAGTAAACGCAGACATAGAATGGTAACCATGGACTCTAATAAATAAAAAATAAGACAGATAAAAGTAGACTTTATTCATGCTATTACTGGTCTGGGATCATCGTCTTGATTTCGGGAACTTGGGAAATGTGCAGCAGCTACATACAGAAGTATTAAACGCAGAAAATGGAATTAAAAAGCAACCATAAACTGGACTACAAACATCACATAAGTTTTTAAGCACAATCCTTTTTTATTCACAAATGAAGGACTCTCTAGTAATCTTCTGGTGCCAAGGGCTGGTGGGTAGTGGGGCGCGGAACGGTTTCATGCTGTATGATCCCATACTCGTAGATAAGTCCAGCCAGGGCTGCACCGACGAAAGGGCCCAACCAGTAGATCCAATGGTTCCTCCACCTCCAACCCACTAAAGCAGGCCCAAATGCCCTTGCTGGGTTCATTGATGCCCCCTCAAAAGGCCCTCCCACCAGGGTGTTTGCCCCCAGAATGAATGCAATGGCAAGAGGGGCAATGGTGCTCAAGCTTCCCCTCCTTGGATCAACAGCAGTTGCATATACTGTGTACATTAGTCCAAATGTCATCACTATCTCCATCACAAGTGCATTCAAGTTTCCCACCCCTGCTGCAACCGAGAATCCCCGTGGCCGCTGCACCAACACAACATAAACAATTACACCTCAATCTCAAACAACAAACACAAGATGGTTTTCGTTATTACCAAGCCATCAGTAGCAAGCCTCAACAAAAGAGAGGCTAAAACAGAACCAAAAAGCTGAGCAACCCAATAATAGATAGCACGAACAACAGAAATCCTGCCTCCCACAAGTGAACCAAAGGTAACAGCTGGGTTGATATGTCCTCCAGAAACATTCAGGCTAGAAGCTACAGCTGCAAAGAAGGATAACGCATGTGCCAGCGCTATCACTATCAGTCTTGATGCTCCTAACCCCGTATCTGGATATAACTTGTCTGCACAACAAAAATCCATAGTAAAACAACATCTGTGATAGTCAAACGATTGTAACTTGGTGGCGAGTAAAAATCACTAGAAACCAACATTCAAATTCGAATAAAACTTTGGTGGATAGAGTAACCAGGTAGCTGTGCTAGTGAGAGATAAGCAGCACGCGGATATATAGTAATGATATAAAAGAGAGAGAAAAGTTGTCAAACATGCATCATGTTATGCATGTTGACAACTTTATTTAGAACAGAACTTCCTTCACTTTTATATCTTACCAATAGCAAGAACAGAGCCTTCACCGGCGAAAACGAAGATGAAGGTGGATAAGAGCTCAGACAAGGTGGCTCTCATGGAATCAGGATGAGTTGCTTCATCCGCCCTACCAAAAGCATATCTCCTAGCTGGCATAGCCATAACTATAGTAAATCTGCTGTCAATGTTGAAAACCTTTATTTAGTACTACAGATCAAATCTGTAAATCAAGATTCTTAATCTGATAAAACTTATGAAGTGACTTAAGAAAATGAAGATGATAGAGATGAAAGAAAGATGATCAAGCTTAAGCAAGAAGGAGATAGTGTTATAGAAAAATGAAGTGGACACTTGGGTGAAAGTTTGCATGAAAATTGACACGTACTACATAGGTGTCTATTTCAAATCCAATGAAACACCGTTTTCTTCTTACACCTAAGACTTAGTTCAAAGTCCATCCATACTAGGATTAAATGAAAACCATGTTCGAGTTTTTTCTATTTTATTTGCTCAATCTCATCTACATCCACAAATTGCAACAAATTCAAGAAAAGAAGTTTGGGCTTTATTCTAATCGTCATCCATTTTGCTTGCAGCCAAAATCAATTGGTCCCACTTCAGGAGTTTCTTGGCTATTAGTACATGTATTATGTACAAAATGGGGAACACATTCCCAAGTTTTTTTAATTTTATAAATGATCTTGAGTTTACTCTCTAAGTTGATCTAACTACACCTTTAATCAAACTTGGACAATCACACCTCCCAATTTTTTTGTATGGAATTTAATGACTCAAAAAGATGAAAAAAAGAACTGTACTATATGATATTCCTTCAAAAGGGTGTTTTCATCAAGTAAAAGATGAATAATGGAACAAACAAAATCAATATCTACAAAGAATTAACTTGAAGAATGAGTAATATCATAAAACTAAGTTTACTCTGCTAAAAGCCTGTTCCTAAATTTCTAATCTATTTTCTTGATTACAATTTAGGAAACAGCCTCTCTACCCTTATTGGGTAAGGCCGGTTGGAATCAGAGTAATGTATGTGCATATTTTACCCTTCCTTTACTCCCATGTTAGGATTGGGTTACGGTAATGTATGCATCCATTCTACTTTCTTCAGACTCCACTCGATAGGATTATATTGGATATATTGTTCAGACTCTACTTGGAATTCTCTTCAGACTCCGACTCTATTTGATGAGATTATACTGAATATATTGTTCAGGCTCCATCTGATGAAATTATACTGGATATGTTGTTGCTGCTGCTACGGCTTGATTACAGTTTAAGAGGGAGTTAAAGTCTTCAACTAAGAGACTGAATCATCTTCCACATCAGTGACTAAATTCTTTGGTTCAAGGTCAATCTCTTCAATTCTTCTCAACACTTCACTCATTTTAGGCCTTTTTTCTGGTGCCTCATCTGTACACTGCAAAGCCAATTCAGTAAGCTTCAACATTTCATCATACCCTTCTTTTTGTGCAAGTATTTCCATATCCAAAATGTCTGTTGACCAATCATTATTCACCACTGTCCTTACCCACTCTGACAAATCATCATCAACATAACTAGTAACCCCATTTTCTGGTGAAAACAATTCACCTGGTACTTTTCCAGTGATCACTTCCAACAGAAGAATACCAAAGCAGTAGATATCAGCTTTTCTTGTTAATTTTTTCCCTTGAGAGAACTCTGGAGATTTTCCTACTGCTAATTTTCTTAAAGATTCTTTAGATGGTAGCAAAGGAAAGAATCCATAATCTGTCAGCTTAGAATGGTAGTTCTTGTTTTGGTCTTGCTGGATTAGAACATTTTTTGATCTGATGTTCCCATGTGGCACCTTATGTGATTGTAAGGACTGGTGCAAGAAATTTAGACCCTTTGCTACATCTTTTATGATGGATATTCTTGCTGTCCAGTTTAGTGGTTGTCTCCCAATTCCTCTGTTTTCTGAAATCAAGAATCATAAATTTTTACAAGGTTGAATCTTAAGGGGAAAAAAGAAGGGAAAATGGTAAAAGATGTTCCTCTATTACTACTAAGACGATAGCAACATATTCAGTGTAATCCCTTGTGGGTTGAGTGTCCGCAGACCTTACACCGACCTCTAAGCAATTTCAATTTTCACAGTAGCACTATAGAGAAGGGAAAGTCCACCTCAAAAGTCATTTGATCATGAGTTCATAGTTTAGAATCAGAATGAATATGAATATATGAATGACCTCAAAGTATAATACGAGACATTTTACCAAGGATAAGGATATGAATAACCTCAAATATAACGGAAGATAAAATTAAGATCTTTCGTGTAGGAAGGATTAAATTTAGACATTTTCCGAAAAGTAAAAGAAAGTTAATGAACCAACCATGTAAGAGCTCAAACAAGTCTCCATGTGGAACATATTCATAAACAATGAGCTTCTCATCCTTAGAATAGTAGAAGGACATCATCTCCACAAGGTTTTCATGTCTCAGTTTTCCAAGCAACTGCATCTGTTGTGTGAATTCCTTCTTGCTTAAAGAATTCATTTCTTTGAGTCTCTTAACAGCAACAACAGAACCAGATTCCAGGATTGCTTTATATGTTGTGCTTAGTTTTCCTTTTCCTAAAACTTCAGCTGATGCTCTTAACAAGTCATCCATGTCAAAGACTGACATATCCTTTTCAAAGAATATTAAGTCCAATGTTTTTTCTGGATCTTCTGTGCTCTTGGACCAATAACTTCTCTTTACCACATTCTCTATTGAAATATTTCCTGTCAAAATGGAAATTGGAAAAGTTAAAAAGAGGAAATAATAACAATATAAACTGCTCCATCATCACATGGATCTTTAAGTTTAATTGAATTAGCTAATCTAGCTCTATGTTGTATAGCCACAATTTCTATCAGAAAAGTCTCTCTACCCCACAAAAGTAGGGGTAAGGTCTGCGTACACCTCAACCTCCCCAGATCTCACTTGTGGGACAATACTAGTATGTTATTGTTGTTGTATAGCCACAATTCAGGGGCGAGAGACTAGTTCTCATCTTATTGAGCTAGAAATGATTGAATTCGACTTCATAATGGGCATGTATTGGTTTTCTTCCTATCACGAATTAACCATCTTTAGCACCTCTGGAGCCAACGAGTTCTGAATGACCTTCTTTTAGCGATTAACAAAAATGGTTAAACTATTTCGAAAAAAATACAGTCAACTTCCTCCCCCCTGTCTAACAGCCCTACAACAGATAACCTCCTCATCTAATTCAATCTAAGTAATAACTTTCCCCCAGAAAAACTGGCACTAGTTGGGATAAGATAGATAATACTACAATAATCTTACCTTGTTTGTCTTCTCCTTGTGTTCCCTCTCTTTTAGATCTTCTAAAGTAACGGAAAAAAATGAACATGATTGAAACAATAACAAGTACTGCTACTGCTGCTGCAATCAAAGCAATACTCCATACTTTAAGGCCATTCTTTTTCTTTTCACTTGGTGCTTTAGGTGGACTTGCAGGTGATATTGAACAAGGTATTCCTACAACTTCACCACACAAATTCGCGTTATTCTCATAACAACTCTTTGAAAATCTCTTCAGGACAGGAGTTTCAGGGATAGGTCCTTCGAGTTTATTCGAAGACACATTGAAACCAATCAAAGTCTGTTGATCAAATGGTGGAATTGAACCTTCAAGATCATTCCCCTGGAGCTCCAATTCTGTTAGTTTCTTTAACTCAATGTACCCAAACGGAATCAAACCCGAAAATCGATTATCTGAAAGAAACACAAATTCCAGGTAGATTAGTCCTGTGAGATTGGGAACAGGACCATACAATAAATTGTTCCTAAAACTGATTTTTGTCAAATAAGTTATGTGCAACAAGAATGTTGGTGGAAGTGAGCCAGTTAACTGAATTCCTTCTAAAACAAGTTCATTTACATGCCCATCAGAACACGAAATTCCAGCCCATTTACTCTGGTTGTTGTAACAAGGAGGCCCTGTCCAATGTGAATGTAAATCAACAACACTTGAATTTACACCATCTCTCAGCTGCAACAAAGCATCTCTTTCATTTGGGAAAAATTCAGCTGATTCCACCACCAGAAACAACGCAAAAAATAGGATCGTCCTACGCATTTCTGGTCGTGGCAACCTTGACTTTGAAGAATAATAGGTAAGTAAGTAATAATAGATTGAGAATTTACCAGTTGTATGTAGTAGGTGAAGTGAAATTGAACATTGGGTATAATTCAAACAATGTCAAACACATCAAAAAGTTGAAAAAAAAGTTATTGTGATCTCCATTACAGCTTTGACGTTGTAGACAAAACTGCTAAAAGATTCCCAAAGGAAGACGTGAAAGCGGACAGAACAAAGAATATGATTATTATGTAGATTCGTATTAAACAAGACATGTAGAGACATGATGTTTGTCAAAGTCTTGTTTTTTAGTTGGTGGGAATAGTAAGGATGTTTGGCTTGAGGAGTTGAACTATGCATGACAATTTGGGTTTTTTCTTTGATATCAAAACTATCTTTTCGCGAGTTTCATACATCAATTATTACACAACAGTCAACACATCTCAATGTTAAGTTGGTCTATGTATAAATATTTGGTCAATTCAATATCTAATATAAATGGATAGGTAAAGACAACAATGAATATTTGAGATATGAAACTTGCAAAAAGATGATAATTTAAATTTGTTTTTAATCAATAATTTTTTTTTCTTTTCTTATAAAGATAGGGTCGGATAAGTTTGTGTGCACCTCAATTAGTTTACTAGGTTCTTGTCACCTTTAATGAGGACTTTTTTCATCAAGACTTGAAAAGAAAGATGGAAATAAATTGTCACTTAAAATTTCATGATATCTGACCAGTTTGCACACACTTCGACTATTTCATTAGATTCTTATTACCAAAGAAATCATTTATTATTATTTTTGTCTCCACTAAAATTTGAACTTGAAATCTTTCTCCACTTCATTAATGATTAGGCAATATACTTAGGTGCATAATTGGTGGTTGTTGACAACTATACATAAAAAAAAACTTTAGGGGAGTCCTAATCATAGATAAGATAGAAGTTTTTCTTGATAGTGTATTATATTATACTGCTATATTATAACATTGTTCTTATATGATAATACATTGGGTATGATGTTGATTTCAATGAGAGTGATTAGAGTTGGCAGCATTATAACAAAATATTGTTGAAATTTGAAAATTTTCCTTCCTATTTTTGACATTTTGTGTGCGCCAATTGAGACTTTACAGTGTCAATGAAATTAATCATTTATCTACGTTATTTAAGGGGAATTAGTCAAATGGTCATTACCAAATAAGTTCATTTTTTTTTCTTTTGTGGTTGGCAACTAAGAATTTTGTACTAATATTTTTAGTTTGAGGGTCTAGACTGAGTACCATAGACACAGTTTTCCTTTGAAAAAAGTGGCTATATATGTTGGCATTTCCCCAAACAATTTTTGGTATTTGATTAGCAAATTTCATAGTATTATGTTTTTTTTCCTGGGATAATAGTGGTGTTCTAGAGAGAATTTTAGTAGCTCAGTTGATTGACTATCTGAACTCCTACCTTGTTGGTGAGGATTCGATTCCCACATTGTAATTCCCTCCCCATTTCCTCTTCCCTTACCCCCCAATTTTAAACAGTGCCAAGTTAGTTTAGGTATAAATTAATTATTTCATATTTATTACTTTTTATAAATATTGGTGTGATAATTTTACCTATTATATAATTTAGGCAAATCGTGTCACCACCATATGGAATGTTGACTCTACTTATTAGAACTTTTTAAGCATGTGAACTTCTTTTCATTTGTTGGGATTTGAACCCAAGTCTTCATAGTTTTTTATTATGTTTATTCGAGATTAAATTTTTATATCACAAAAAACTCGATAACATTTGCCCCAAAAAACATTGGATTAGAATTAATAGCAAACAGTTTTAAATTGTGACATTTGGTTACTGAACTAATTAACTTGTGTAAAAACCAGTTAAATAAGTTAAGAAAGTAGCTTCTCATCTTTGTAATGATTCTTAGTGATCACCAAAGATTTTTGATGATCAATTTATTTTACTAATATTAAATGTTGTGGTAAATATTTTTTGATCCTTAATTGAATATTTTGGATTTAAACTCTAGTTTTAAAAAAATAAAATTGTGTTTAACAAGAAATGATTTACCTTAAAATGAATTTTTCAACATAAATTCAAATTGATTAAATTTTAAAATAAATATCAAACATCGAATAAGATATTTAATAAATTAATAGACCCTCCAACATACATAATTCTACGTAACCAACTTATTTCAATCAACTAGTATTTCTTTTTAAAAACAAACTCACCTAATCATTGTAATTTGTAAAGACTCTGGAATGCTAATTTAGAGTTTCTCAAATAAAAAGTATTACTAATACAATTCTGACTGTATTATTTTTCTTCTTTTTCTCTGTACTCCAATAAAATGAATTTTATTTAGGTTGTGTTTGATATGAGGAAAAATATTTATTTAAAAAAATATATATATTATTTACTTATTTTATAATATCTAATAAGTACATAAAAATATTAATAAAAATACTATATATAATTTAGTCAAATATTATAGAACGAAAGACCAAAAAATAAGGAGCGGAGGTGACTCGGGAGATGCTAAGGGGGGAGGGGGTACCCCTTTCCATAAATACTTATGATAATATGCAAAAGCTACATAGGAGAATGTCTTTTTAATTACTTAGAACGAATTGTTATTAAGCATACTATAAAATAAAATGAAAACCTTTATTATTTGGTCATTATAAATTTAATATTAATGGTTCTTTCTTAGGTTATTCCAGTGTATAGGGTATTGGAAGAATTATATGTAATAATAGATCGAGGTGATTGGATTATAGACTTTATGAAGGATATTTCAACTAGTACTAATACTCTGATATGATTATTAGCTCTTATTTTGGGACTCAATATTACGTGGGATAATAATTTGATGCTTTGAAAATCTTTACGGACTCGATTAAGGTAACTAATTTTTATCAATAATAATAATGAATTTTAGAGCTTTTATAACTTGTGAAGACAAGTCATTGATGCAATAATTAAGAGATTTAAAACTCTCGCATACCTATAAAAATCACAATAAGGTAGCTGACAACTGAAGAGGTCGAAGCAATTATTTGATCGCATAAGAATTTAGCTATTTTCTTCGGTGTTTGCAAATAAGACAGTATGGATAAATACTAAAAACTATGTTTTTGAAGAAAATTTTGATTCATAATAGTAATTTGATAGCAATCAATACTATTCCCTTATTTTGTTATAATGCAACATTGCTACTTATACTTTTTTTACAAATATTATCCCGTTATCCAAAAAATAAAAAATATCTTTTTAAGTGAAAATTTTTAAAAAATATTCTAACTGATTAGATAATTAATGAACAAATTATACAAAATGTTAACGCATAAGCTTTATTTATATCATGTTTTTAATCTAATTTATAACAATTACCTAAAATGATCATTCAATCATATTTTTCCCCAAAAAATGACCACACAACCTTTTCTTTTTCTTCTTCCGCGTCTTCTTCGTCCTTCTTCTTTTGCGTCTTTTCGTCCTTCATCTTCTGCGTCTTCTTTAAAATTTGACATATCGCAAACGCGAATCATTTTGATAAAATTATATATCAAAAAACTGAAAACATCAAGAGAGTTTATATCTAAAATTTGAAATTGTTTAGAGGTAATTTTGAGTTGATCGGGATTGAAAAGTCAGTTTTATACTTCATGTACAGTTAAACTATATTCAACTTTTTGAGTGTATCATAATGTATAAATAGTGTGTAACTCATGTATTTGTAAGTTATATTATATGGTCAATGTATACTTTCTATGACTTTTAACTTTTTTATGTAAATAAAAATATGTTATAAACTAATTACTTTATTGTATATATTTGAAACTATCACAAAAATAATTTAACACCAATCATACTGAGTACTCAAGAAGAAAAGGTACTTTAAAAAGGGAAAAATTACGCGACTAAGCAAACGTATATTAGTTAATTATTTAACATAGCTGTAGTTTGAAGAAATTACTTTTCGCCACTAACATATAACAATATTTACGTGGGTCACGTTCAAAATTTGTATAATTTGGTTCCAAGCGAAATATATAAATGAGAATAATCATAACAAATAAAACTATAGCTATAAAACGTAATTAAGCAAAGTGTAACTATTAAGTTTAATCACTTGTGAAATTTCCTCAATAAAAAATGGACTTCACTCTATCTGTTAAATTGTTTTTTTTACTAGAAAATAAAGCAGTACAAGAGAGGGAGAGAAAAATAAGAAATAAAAAAGAATTATTAGAAAAGCTGTCTTAAACCTCAGTCCCCAAAATGAGTAATTTTGGATTCTTAAACCCTCCCTCGCCAACGCTTACGCTTCAAATATAGCAGCAAATATTATTATACAGCAAGTTTGTGTTGATTTGAGATGCAGATTGTTCGGCGGCTCTCCGTTACTGTATCCAAACGAGGTTTGTTACAAGTATTTTTTTGTTAATCGAAGAAGTAGTAGTATTATGTGATCTTCAATATTTGAGAAAATGTTAATTCAAATGCATGCTGAATCTGATTTGTATGACGGTAGTTGGAGATGCTTCAAATTCAGTTCGTGGATCGAAGACTCAGTGCCGGTGGAGGTCGTTTGCGGCCACCGTTCCGTCTGATTCAGCGGCAGATAGAAGGAAACAGCAAAAAGTATCAATGGAAGAAAGGATAGCAATGGTGAAAGGTTTTGTTAACAAGTAGTATATCGTTTTCCCTCTTTTTTAGGTTGACTTCTGCTTCTATTTTGTGTTAAATTGATGCAGTAATTGTTGAATCCTATTCAAGTGTAGGGGGAGTGTAAAATATATTGTATGCAGCCTTTCTGTTAATTTTCTGCAAAAATGTTGTTTCTAATCCTTGAACCTGTGACCTACAACAACCGAATGAGCAACTCTATTGTGGCACTGATTTGACGGTACCAATTCAAAATTAGGCCACAAGCTGACTAAAGAGTGAAGTTAACATAAATAGGAACAATTTGGGTACACTTAAATAGGAAATACTTCTATTTTGAAGCCATAGAGAGTTTTTTTTATATAAGTAATCAGAGATTTTATAAATGCTTGCACTGAGCCAGACATAATGACAGATTGTGCAGATCCCCTGTTGTATATTAATATTCATCTACATCTTAACCAGGCTGCATAAAAAAGCTAGCAAAAAAAAAAAAACGTCTTTGTTAAAAGGGTATGTGTGTTGCTCTTATGACCTTAAAAAATTCTGCCATTTCTTTCAAGCCAAACATGAATGGCTTGAGGAATGCTATTCCAAGTCTTTTGTGATTTCTTGGATGCCCCCTCTCTGTTCCAGCTTTGTATTCTCAATAATGTATTTGGCATGGTTTAGAACATGTCAAAGATTGCCACAAACTTGCTCCACAGTTGGCTGGTAAGTCTGCACTAAAAAAAGGTGGCCAGCATCTTTGGAGAAGCCTATTTGCAGTGTAATGTCGATACCTTTCCAATGGCATGAATTTTGAGGATTCATATGCTGATGGTGAAATTGTTATTGAGGCATAATAATTGTTGTTGTTAATCAGCATGGATAGTGGAGAGGACTATTTCAGTTTTACGACCTGGTACCAAGTAGTAGCAATGCATTACAAGTTAGACTTTGGACCCATGAGTTTCCAGAGTAGTTTTTCATATTATTCGTCAAGTATTTGATATGTTATGAAGTTTGGTGCTATATATTTATTTAAGACGTATGACAGGGATTTTGCTGGAGATTTCTATTTTAAAATGCAACCCTTGACGAGTTTTGAAAGACTGATGCAAAGGGCTACTGCTAACCAAATAGGCATAAAGAATTTTCTAAATTTCATTTACAAGTTCGTTAGAGTGTGAAGGAGGATTAACAAAGTTCCGTATATGCAAATTTGTGGAGGCTATATAAAATTGGATATTGGATATTTCTGTCTTAGTTTTATCATTATTAGGGGAGGCCAAGTCATGATCTTCAACGTTATCTCTTACCCATGAAGTTTAATCCGTTTTGTTCAATTTGGTGATGATGGTTGACTAATTTTAGAGGAAAAAGGCAAGGTTCCATTAGGGTTTTTGAATATGGTGGATAATATTTTACTTCTTGTTTGATAATTTCCCTTCCCGTCCCCCTCGCAGGTGAATATTTTTTGTTACTTATCATGTATCCAGATATGGCACTGGGATAGTCTATGCGTGTTTTCTTGGAAATCATTGTTCTCAATTGTATCTCTCCCCCTGATACTTCATAAAGGGAATTTCCCTGGCGTCTTTCAAGTCCTACTTCTAAATTTGGCTGCAAAAACCTGTTATATGACCCTTTTGTATACTATATCAATGACTTGGTAGAGTTTCAATGGTTGTATGATGCTCTTTTCTCTTGATTGGTCCACACTAATGAGATCCCTTCTCACTTTCCATTTGGTCAGAAGCTGGGCGCTCATAGCCAAGATCTTTCATGTTCTTGGAACTACCTTCTCCTCAAAACTACAGCCAGCTTATCAAGTGTCCTTAGCTTTCTGAAGGCATGCACTATTATTAGATATTTGTGTGACTTGATATGGTGCTGCTCTACCTATCTATAGAAAGGGCTCATTTTATGTTTTGAATTTGCTTAACCGAAGTAGGGACCTCTGTTTTCCTTTTGAAACTTGAGCTAGCTGTAACAATCATCCATATTATTGTATCTTCGGTTTGCTCATGACCTTTGAGTACATTCTGTGTAAGTGGACCTATGAACTTATTGTCATCCTGACGGAGTTGATGATAAGCAAAAATAATAGCGTTCTTGAATTGGTTATTTGGTTGATGTTTGAAAGCTACAATATAGGAGTATGGCCAAGTGAATTGGTAATCCTAGGGGCAGAATTTTAGAAGTCAAAATGATTTTTTTGTGCAAACTGAATTTTTATTTTTGGAGGTGTGCTAGTAATCAGCAAGAATATGTTACTCTTATTTTCATGGAAAATGAGACATACATAGGTTTATTGATCACTTTGGAGTGTCCTTTGATTAAATTTTCTTCTATTTACTCATACTTGGGAGAAAATCTCTAGTGGTAGTGCAGAAAGATGAAGAAATACTGGATATAGTATTTTCTTTGTCAATGTTACTGAATAATGGCCCTTTTTTATTTAACAATCATAATAGAGCTTCTGGATGGCCTTTAGGAGTTCCCTAAAGGTATTGTTGTCTCTGGATTGCGGGATCCTCTGTATTTTAACTTTTTAAGTCATCAAACCTGTGTCTGAACTGAGTTGGAATTTATTTGTGAGTAATCCTGGTTGTCAATATGGATGTTACCCAGGAGCTTTTATATCAATCAGACTACTAATTAGGTCTATATCTGTTCCTTTACACCACCTTTACATGGCATCACTAAGCTAGACGGCTCCATTCTAAAGCAAAGAGTGAATGTTTATAGCTAATATGTAAGCATTGAAACAGGTCCTTAATTTGGTTTGCAGGATTTACAGTGGAGTTCTGAATTTTAAGGTCAGCTAATCATCTTTTATCCATTTTGCAGATATAGAGCCATGAATGGTGGAAAATTTCCATCTGCTTATGCGGCAATGAAAGAAGTTGGTGGCGGGTATTACACTGTCAAGAAGATTGTCCAAGAAATGCAATACAATGCTAAAATGCCAGTAGATAAAGACACTGTGGTTAAAGAAGCTTCCGCTAGAAAAGCTGCAATTAGGAAGGACAATTTAGTGAGGAAGGTCGAGGCAAAGCTGCAATTAAGCAGTGCAACATCTCTCGAACATGAAAGTGAGGATACTAGTAGCAACCGTGAGGCAGAGGCAAAGCTACAGACTCCAATTGCAGCAGAGCAGATTTTGTTGCATGAGATGTCAAGAATTTCTGGAAGTGTAAGTATGCTATAGACCTGTTTCCTGCAAGATTCTGGATTTTACTCAAATAGAATTCATCAATTTCTACTGATTAGAAAAAATTCCAACAAGGTTATCTGCTGTGATTCTTGTGAACTTGACTGAAATTAGAGGAAAACTAGAAAATCACTAAATGCTCTTTGAGTTTGTCTGAGATATTGAAGGTTGATCACAATTTTGACCATGATGACAATTCTTGACTTTGAATTAATAAAAATCCTAAGATGTTCAATGATGTAATTGTTATCCACCACTATGCTGATTTTTCGAATAGGGTTTTGAATCCTCTTCTGAGGACTCCATAGAATCAGGCCTTTAAAGAGAAAAAAGACATGGCAAGCTATCTTACTATCTATTTCCTTTCTGAGTCCCCAATTTTTCACTTGTATGTTGCATGTGGTAAAATAATTAAGTTTCTAATGCAGGATAATAAAGATGCTGCTGCACAAGTTCTTGGAGCGGAGGTAAAATCTTTTTCACATTCCGAGGAACCTGAGAATAACATAAAACAGAAAGACTCCCCTCTGGAAGATTTCAAATTTGATGGCCGAAAGCAGATGGATGAGCAAAGACATTCACCTGAACCCGAAAAGCCTACAAGGTAACCTGGTCATTTAAGTTGATATTTTTTGAAAGATGCATGTCGTGTCTCAGGCTCACTACAACCATCAACCCCCCCAAAAATAATAAAATCATTTATGTTGATTTTTTTTGAAAGATGCATGTCATGTCTCAGGCTCACTACAACCATCAACCCCCCCAAAAATAATAAAATTCTTCATTAGCGATGATATTGGGACTTGTCATCTTTCCGTTTGAAGTATCATTTGAATGTGTTACAGTATTACATAAGTTGCCAGGTGCAGAACCAGACTAGCAAATAATGAAAAAGTTGATTATTTCAAGCATCAAATTTGGGCAAATAATGATTTACGTGGTGGGTTGTCTTTGCAGTCCCATTTAATCAACTTAGTACAGAAGCAATGGATGTTGTAAACACACAAGTGAAACACGATGTTTTGAGGGATACCATTACGATCTAGTGAAAATTTGATAGATAAGGATCTTGTAAAAAACTTTTTTCGAAGAATAGGCCAGACCGGTCAATGATGCCCATGTTTGTAGTTTGAAAGGAAGAGGATCCCTGGAATTTATTCGAGCTTAATCCGTCTGAGATTTTCTATTCCAATCAACAGCCTCTTACCAGGTGATACTAAAGAGGGCCAGAGCTACATAGATCAGTTAGTAAAAAGAACAGAAAATGCTTTTACTGTGTCACTTAAGTTATATAGGAATTCCTAACCCAAGAGTTAAGAATAATATAACAAATGATATTTGTCGAGAAGTGCAAAATTGTATCTGTTCTATGCAGTTTAACTTGGAATTGCTCTTAGGTTAGGGCATCTTAAAGCAGCTCCTATTACGTTTTTACTTATGCCTGCATTTGACAGATCAACAGACAATCAGAGGTCTCCAATCCTGCTTTAGTTTATTGGTTTTCATTTAAAATCTTTTATGCATGAGTCTTGTTTACGCCTTATCTGACATGAACTAGCTTCATATAGGAAATTATTGAATGAGCGCAAGGCTGATACACAAGCTGAAAGCAAACCATCCATGTGGAAAAATATGAAATCTTTTGCAGATGGAATCCTCAACATGTGGTGGAAACAGTAAATTAGCCCCCCAGGTGGTCTCTAGTTTATGAATTTTTCCGTTTAGATATGATACTGTTTTTATCATCTCCTACTGTAGCTAAGAGTCCTGTATTGATGGCTTCCTCCAAAGCCCAAAGTGGACTTTTGTGGTTCTGCAGAGTTATCCGAAAACAAGGAGATGGACTGCATTTACGTCAACATGAGAGATCTTGTTAGTATAGTGTTATGCAGGCACGTCTGTGCAATGAATAAATGATCAATAGTGAGAGAACTTGATGATGAGGCATTGTTGTTTTGAAGCAGTTCTTTTCTCTTTACCAGATAGGAGCCTCTTGGTAGGACAAATTGTTGTATTAGGTGAGCTGCATTGAATATAAAATGGTTTATATAGGAGATGGTGTAATTTTATCCTCACTGGAGATGCATGTTCATGTAAATATCTCTTAAACAATCTAACCATTTTTATTTGTTCTTCTTATTCCTTGATATGCACTTCCTTTTTTGGGGGGAAGCTGGATTATGCAAAATCACCTAAAGATGGCAAGATGAGCTACCCAAAGACGGCAAGTTATTAGATGAAAGAAATGCTAATGCAACATCCAAGCAAAACTAAATATAGTCATCCTGTAAATAAGTAGTTGCAATTTTTTCTCATTTTTTGGCAAGAGAACTTCTCAAAAGAATTGCAAGAAACAAATGTCTTTCCAATGGTGCTTATAACAAATGTATGGGGACAACATTGCAAAAGAAAAAAAGAGGAAGTCACTCACTTAACAATATTTGTATTTTTTAAAGAAAAAAAATATATGATTTTAGCATCTATCTTATATTATTATTTTTGTTTCCATTCGATGTTTGGTACCCATATTGAAATTTGATTATTTTAGATTTACCGACATAACACTTTGGTATCCAGAGTTCGATTATTTTAGATTTGCCGACATAACACTCCCTATCAAACATCTCTTATGTTATTCTAATGCTTCATATATCTTTTGTATAAAAATAAAAATACCTCAAAATAACATATAACTAAAAATAAATTTATAAAGGATTGCAAAACTAACTTATCCATAAATATACATATGACATTATACACCGTTATTATATTTATATGTTATTTTATATATCTGATGATTATTTTTTTAGTGGGCAGCTATTTAAATTATTTTTTAAAATATATATATTAAGAGCCAATGTTGTTTGTGTATTCTCATTTTGTATTCCAAATCCAACGTCTACCGATCCATCATCTTCATCGTTGTACTTTTGATCATCTAAGCAGGTGATTGATTGATTGCTTGCTAGCGTTCTGTTGTAATTACTGCTTCTTTTGTTATACCATAGAAGAAGCTAAAGAGCAGATCGTCTTCATCAAGTGGAACTGGTTCGTCCATGAAGGCCGTAAAATTGAATTGATTTTGTTCTAATAAGTAATCTGTAAGTGTTAAGGCGCTTTTGGTTTTCTGTTCATATTGCTTCAATTCTACAAATTCAGTTCACATGATGTGTAATTGATGTCCAACTAATTTGGAATTGAGCCTTATTAGTTGTTGAAATTTTTTAGTGTGTGATGGCTGGACTGGAGGAATTGAAGAAGAAACTTGTGCCTTTGTTTGATGCTGACAAGGGTTTTTCACCTACCTCTACATCCGATCCTTTTGATTCGTACTCTGTAAGTTATTCTTTATTGTGGTGAACTGAATTTATATGAGGGATGGCCGGAGGGATGATATTGGGGTTTTTGTGAAGCTATCGGATGCCGGAACTGTGAATTTGTTGAGTCAATCATATGGAGTATACAATATCAATGAGCTGGGATTACAAAAGTGGCCTGTTGATGACACGGATCATGGTGAAAAGACATATAGATGTGCTTCCCATGAGATGAGGGTCTTTGGTGCCATAGGTGCCGGTGCCAGTAGTGTTGTTCAGAGAGCAATTCACATTCCAACTCATAGGATTATTGCTTTGAAGAAGATAAATATTTTTGAGAAGGTTTGTGAATTCCATTTTAATGTTTGTTTAACTCTATCTATCTTTAATTTCTTATTCCTTTATAAGCCCTGTAATTTTAATGTGTTCCTTCCTCTGATTTTTTGCTTCCTTTATCCAATCCCTATAATGTCTACAAGGTTGTACCCCTAGTGAGTAGACAAAAACAAGCAAAACTAGACTCTTGGCTTAGCTGCAAGCCTGCAATGATGTTTGGAATGTACAGAACAAGGAGTACTCTTCTTCTCACCTTCTCTCTTAGGAGTTATTGTTTCTAATAAACATAGAGGAAGACAACTGAACATTTCGTACTCTAAATTGTTGACAAGATCAACGTTAAAAGATAGATGGAAGTTTGGGGGATGGCCATAATTCTGCACCAAAATTACAAACGTGGGTACTATTAGTGCTCCATGTAAAAAAACAAGGATGACTTTGAGTCTTAGCCCAAAGATAAGGGACTATTTTGGGTTTTTTATCTATTTCGGTGTAGCAAACTATAACATATGCATCCATGAAGCATAAAGGGTGTAGTAATAATAGATCATCTTATGTTAAAAAGAATTTTTGTGCATGTTGATAACTGAATGTTACGTGACCCTGTAATGATTTAAGAAGGGATTGGCCATAAGAAAATAGGAAAATGTCCAATTTTCTGTTCACTGAAATATTTCCTCTTGCATTTTAGGAGAAAAGGCAGCAACTACTTACTGAAATAAGGACATTGTGTGAGGCACCATGTTACCAAGGTCTTGTTGAGTTCTATGGAGCTTTTTATACTCCTGATTCTGGGCAGATAAGCATAGCTCTAGAGTACATGGATGGGGGTTCTCTTGCGGATATCATAAAAATTAGGAAGAGCATTCCAGAACCTATCCTTTCCTCAATGGTTCAAAAGCTCTTGCATGTAAGGACTCTTGTTCAACATCTTTCTTTAGTGGTTATCTTAGTATTGTCCTTCATTTTTATTTATAGATGCTTGCTGTTCTTTAAGGGTCTCAGTTATTTGCACGGAGTTCGACATTTAGTCCACAGAGACATAAAGCCAGCAAATTTACTTGTCAATCTCAAGGGGGAGCCCAAAATAACTGATTTTGGAATTAGTGCTGGTTTAGAAAGCTCAATTGCTATGGTTAGTTAACGAAGGTTATATTGAATACCACTTTTCTCTATGCAGGAAATGGATAATGAATCTTCTAGTGTATCTTCTTTCAGATTCATTCTTCTAATTTATTTTGTTTTCCAGTGTGCTACTTTTGTTGGAACAGTAACTTACATGTCGCCGGAACGAATACGGAATGAGAATTACTCTTATCCAGCTGACATTTGGAGCCTTGGGCTTGCACTGTTTGAGTGTGGTACAGGTGAATTTCCATATACAGCTAATGAAGGACCTGTCAATCTCATGTTGCAGGTCAATCTTCTACTGCTTCCTTTCTTGCCTTTCTGTTCTTGATTATTATATGTAACGTAACCCCCCTCCACTCACCCAGGATATATAATATGCATGTTTGAGGTCAAACTCCCGTAAAGATCTCATCATCACATCCTTGTTTTTCCAATATTATGATGGCAGATCCTAGATGATCCGTCTCCTTCACTGTCAAGACACGACTATTCACCAGAATTCTGCTCATTCGTTGATGCTTGCCTCAAAAAAATTCCTGATGACAGGCCGACAGCAGATCAGGTTAGTACACATTTTCTTTTACAAGGAAATAAATCACAAGAAAGGGTGGATGTTCTACACATTCTAAATAGGCAATGGAGCTGTGGAAGAAGTATTAGTCACATGTACCTCTGGTAATGATTTGTTGATCACTTGTACACTTATATGCCGATCTTGAACAACAAAAAAAGGAATATCAGCCCTCTTTCCCACTCTATATGATATAAGTTTGACTGCATTTCTGAGTATTGTATGAAAGTGCATACTATTGATTATTAGATAGTTACAGAATTATAAATTGTTAAAAACTTGAACTGGGAACATGACCTTTTCTCTATAATACACTGGTTGTTTCTTGTAGACAAATATGATTTCGTCTTATTAAATGAAGATCAGTGCTTCTTGATGGATTGGTTGTCTAAAATTTGTAGGGGTGCCTAACCGCCAGGCACAAGGGGTTTAATATTATTTATATAGTTTCCATTGTTGGAGCTGGAGGGATATTGTGTGTGCATATATATTTATTGAAACACGGAGGTACCTATTTCATATTGCTTATCATTGTTAGAACTTGAATTGAATTTTATTTAACCTGTATGAAACGGCTGGGTGCAGTTACTTCAATGATCATAGAGTTTTCTGCATAGACTTATACCTTCAGGACCTTTACGACATATAATCGTTATGTTGTGATGTACAAGGTAGACTGGTTTAAGAATGGTTGGTGGCTTAGTGTGCTCTTTGATTGCAGCTACTGTCACATCCATTCATTATCAAGTATAGTGATTCTGCATTAGACTTGGGTACTTTTGTCAGAGACATTTTTGATCCAACACAGAGGATGAAGGATTTGGCAGATGTGAGTTTTCCTACTTCATATTTGCCTTTTCAGTAACTCTGATTTCTTTCATTTAGTGAAAATCTAAGAATCAAGATGTCCTAGAGAGCATAGGTCTGCCTGTTTGCCGTCTCAATTTTGTTCACTCGCTATCAATTAAAATTACAATAGGTCAAAATTTCTAGAGTAGGTAATTCTAAATTCATGTTTGTTGTTTGTTGTTCAGATGCTGACGATACATTATTATTTACTATTTGATGGATCCGATGAATTTTGGCAGCATATCAAGACATTATATAATGAATGCTCCACTTTCAGGTATATGACATTTGCTATGTTAAATCTACACTTGTTTGTTGCAAGGAGAGTTGATTTTTAGCATATGTCTGTCTTCAGTTGTCTGTGTGTATTAACGCACGTAACAAGCATGCATATAAACACACAGGGATATTATGGGATCTGAGGAATTTAAGGTCTTACTTGGGAATATTGTGGGATCTAAGGATCTTGAGGCCCTTTTGTGCATGCCTTGAATTGCATTTTCATGAAACTGTTGTGGGTGTACCAACATGATGACCAGAGTATCTGTATATACACAGAGATATTGTGGAATATAAGAACTCTTGTGCACTCATTTATTATTAATTTTAAAGCTCTTTATCTTCTTGACTTACATTTATGTTCATTTGACTTCTAAGTTTTGGCGGGAAAGAATCCATCGGTCCCAACAATATTTTTTCAACCTTGTCCAACATACGGAACACATTAGCTGGAGAATGGCCTCCAGAAAAGCTTGTCCATGTTGTAGAGAAACTTCAATGTCGAGCTAATGGTCAAGACGGAGTAGCAATTCGTGTCTCTGGATCTTTTATAGTTGGAAATCAATTCCTCATTTGTGGAGATGGTATGCAAGTTGAGGGTCTGCCAAACTTGAAAGATCTCTCTATCGATATACCCAGCAAGCGGATGGGAACCTTTCATGAGCAGTTTATTGTAGAGAAAGCAAACATTATCGGTCGTTATTTCATAACTAAGCATGAACTTTTCATTACTCAATAGAACTCTTCATGATATCATGAATGTAATTGTAGTTGTGTGTGTTCCTGTAAATGGAAAAAAGTTGAGATTGACCTAAAAGTTAATTCCCTGTGTGCAATCTGTGCTATTAAAAGATGGGTTTTCAATTATTTTTTAACCTTTTTCAGTTTTATTAAACCTAATAATTGACACGAGATGTACAGACTGTTTACCTATTGTGAACAGTATAATTCGTGAACTACATTTAAGCCATGCTTCTCACGGTTTTCTTATTATTGAAGCAATTTTCAGTCCACTCAGCATTACAATTTAAGTTTTGATCCAATGGTGAATTTACCATTCACTTAACGAACAAATTACTACATAGTAGCACCGACGATCCATGTAATATACAGCACGCATATGAAGATTCAGGCTCCTCCCTCACATTCAGGGGGTGCAGAAATGCTTCGGTGTCAAATGTCAATCATCGGTAACCATGTTAAAGCAAACAAGTCGGAAGCACTGATAAAAATGTGCACAGTAAAACAACTAATGATGTTCGTTGATTCAAACACTTGCATTCTGGGCACATTGTGCCCACAACTGATGATTCTTGATTCTAACACTAAACTAAACATCATAAACTGATCAATCCTTGCAAAATCAGTCATCATCTTCATCAGAACTGCCATACACTGAAAGCAAGCTTTTTACTGGATTATCTATCTTTCTATCACCAGCTTCACTTGGCCTAGCCGGCAAAGTTTCTATCTCCTCATTATCAGCACCGGACTTGCCACTTGGCATAGCTCGTGTACTTGGAAGTATAGGGAAATTGTTCCCATTGGATGAGTTAGAGACTTTCGGCTTCTTGGATTTGACTTCTACAACTCTTTTTAGTAAATCTTGCTGCCTGTTGCCAAGAAATCAATATCTCATAATGTTGGATTAATTCAAAAGATTGTTTGGGTAGACAACCCAATAAAAAAGGAACAAAAAAAGGGTAAAACCACAAAGCAATAATCTGCCTTGGAGTAAAAGAGATAAACTGAAACCTGATCCCACTCTTGGGTTTGGGCTCAACACGAAGTGGCAGAGTTAGTAAAGCAGGTGACGAGTTAGCAACAGCTTTGTTTCAAATTGTTAAGGAAACCACAAACTATCACATGATTACCATAGATACCAATGCCCTTTTTTTCAAAGTCACAGCATTGTATTGAGCTGGTAAAAGAAATTCCATGCGATAAATCATCAATATGAACCTTCTCAACAGTTCTATATGTAAATGAAATTCACTTGACATCATTTAAAATTTTCCATCACCGGACAAAGCCAATAAGCAAACAATACACATGCAAAACGAGATATGATCCAAGAAAACAAACAAAAGGATATCTTAAATGCTTGGAATGCACGTTTTTCAGTACGACGCAGAAGACGTTCTGCATCCTCCTCAGCTTCCATCTGTTCCTTGAGATAGAGCAAGTCATCACTGTCCAGGGCTGCATTTTCAAAACTTACACAATGCTCAATAAACTACAGCTCCCTTTATCATATATATGAATAATGGCACACTAAAACCAGGAATAAATTAAAGGAAATGCATCCAAAAGAGCAAAACTCAATACCGCCTCTTCCATGAAGGTAACCTCCACGTTCCCCAGTAACATCTTGCATCTGAACATATCAATCACCCAGTAGGAAACGCCAAGATCCCTGCCAGGGCAGGTTATCAGAACACTCAATGCAGTGGAAATTCATCCATATCCATCAGAAACATATCAATTGTCAATTCAAATAAATAGAACAGGAGGTAAATTCGAAGCTTGAAAACAAAATCATGAGATAACAATGGTGAAGCGTGATTCGCTAACCTTGGAAACCATGCGGTGGAAAGCTATTTCTTCGTCATCAATTTTATCCTTTCCTTTACCCCATTTCTTATCTGCAATTCGTTTGAATGAAACTCTAAATCAACGAATACAAAAAGGTCATCATCAGTAAAAATAAATGCATTAGAGTTATGGGGAAAAGTACCTTTAGGATCGGTGAGATTGGTATATTCTCGAACTTCTCTTCCGGCCATGGCTGCAATTGCTCGGAGTACCAATCGGAGATGGTTAGGGCTTTATTTTTTTGCAATCGGGTCTATTCTTCTGCCCCCTTTACTTGGCTATTCTGACCCGACTGTAAGTTTTGTTTAGATAATCCAAATCTACGGTTTGTTTTAATAACACACGTGACAAAGTGATCTTATTATATGGTACTTTTTTTAAAAAAAATTGTGCATATTTTTAAGTGTTCATTATATAGATAAGTTAATCGTTTAAATAATAGATGTCAAGATTAATAAAAGTTCTTGAACAAATGAATTTTAAAATACATATTAATTTTACATCTTGCTGATCAAATTTGTCTGGTAATACAAGGAAAGTCATCGAAAAGCTATTGACTATCTTGAACAGTTTTGATATTGAAAGAACAAATTTCGCTCTTTGAATCTTGAAGTACCAAAGAATCAAGAAACTTCATGACCCTCCATATTTGTAATAATGATAATGGTATTATTGAAAATTACTTAAATATGAATTATTATTTTTTTTTATATTCTATATGCATCCTTGTGTGAATCAATATGTTTATTTCTATAAAAAGAATAATATATGTATAACTTTTGTCATATTTTATCATTTCATGAACCACTTGAAAATTGTCACCTTCATTTAAGCTAAACTGAAATTAGCAAAAACTTTAAGATAAACTGATTTCGACTGGAATATAATGATTAATAAATATCCACCCAAATCCAGGCAAAGAAGGTGAATTATATTTTCATTATATTTCATAAATTGATTATGTCACCCCTACACAAATTGCGAATTCCAATACTTTTTTCTAAGTACTATTTTAGAGATTGGAAATTTAATTTAACTAACTTAATACACAAACAAAATTAATGCTCAAAATGGCAACAAACTTCATACATTTATTGTTCGCATTATTTTTAATTGTACAATTAACTCTAAGTTTGGTCATGTCACATGATGCTGTTGGAGGCTTGTTTCCTCTTCACTTTCACTATAAATATTGTTCACATGGAATCACTTAAAGCAGTATACAAGAAAAATGTACGATCTATAATCATTCTTACAAAGAAATCATCACACTACTGAAAATTAATTTTAAAAATAGATTTGTATTAGTACAACATTTTATATCACAACATGAAAATAAACAAACAAATAGATCAGAGTATAATAGTACATGATTTAATTGCAAATTGGAATTCAGAAACATCAATAAAAGCAATAAAATACATATTAATAATTGTGTGGGACAGTGCTTAATTTCTGGTTAATTGGATCTGAAAGCCATTGACCAAACGAGCAGATGGAAAAAAAGACATACGATCTTCCTTGACTTGTTTCCACCTAAAAAATTTAGTAAGCATTTGTTAGCAAAGACTAACCGAGGTGTCTGAGCCAATTACGCACATATCAATTATTTCATCACATATCGACTATTTTCCAACAACATATACCTATAAGTAGTGACGAAGTAATGAAGAAATAGTGCAATTTGAAGACGAGCCAATTCAGCGCCAGGACAAAAGCGTCCACCTCCTCCAAATGGGGCAAAAAATGGGCTACCTCTCCAATTTCTTTTTTCCTATTTTTGCAATTGTGATTTAATTAAAGGAAAATAATTTCATCAGTACATTAGTTTATGTAATTACAAACATAACCATAAAATAAAATGGTTGAAAATATTGGTTAAATGGTTAACCTGATTTTCAGGATTCATCCATCTCCAAGGGTTGAAAATTCTAGGTTCATCATAGATGTTTTCATTTAGATGAACTGCTGAGAGAAATGGAACCACAAAGCATCCTTTTGGGATAACATAAGCTACATCCATAAAAACACAAAGTGAGTAACAATAACAAAATAATCAGTGTAACAAGAGGGTGATGAATAACGCAGTCTTACTCTTACCTTATGAAGATGAATGATGTTTAAGTAACTAGAAAAAAGTACATGTGAGACTCTTTTTAAGAGAAATTACATATTTGGCCCCTCGGCTAAAAAAATACTATATACATATACTATATACTAATTCTATATATAGTATATATTTGCCCGCTATTTATTTTTATTTGCTATGTATTCAAGTTAAATTTGATTTTTTTTTCTTGAACCAAGCACGTAGAATATTTTCATCTGTCGATGAACATAATACTCACATCTAAAATCACATAAAATTGCATAAAACACTTCTCATCTAAAAGCTTAATCATTGAGACGTTTTTCATTTATTTGATGCAATACTTCCACTCACACTAGTAATAATTTTTAATAATAATAGATGTGGAATTTTATGGATGGAGCAAAGATAAAACCTCCATATACGACATCGTTTGTGGCTTCTCTCATCAACCATATTGCAATGCCTCCTAGCCTAAGAGTTTCATCTATTACCTGTCAATATATACGAGTTTAATCACAAGATCAAAAAAAGACGGAATTAGAATTTTGAGTTTATGAATTCTGTTCGCGACCGAAAAGATGAGAAAGAAGAAGGAATTGAGTACTTACACATTGAGTAAAAGGCATGGCTTTGTAATCTTGCCAAGAGAGCATCTCCTCATTATCAAAGTTGCTACCCTTCTCATTTCTAAAGCTCTCTTGCTCATCCTATCCTTAGGGACACAAGATAAAAATTAAAATCAATTGACTTACTTCTGTTTCTTTGTTTTTAATGTTTTTGCGTTCAAGTGCTATGTACTGACAACTTATATACCTAATAAGGTGTAACCTGAAAAATATACTATAACTTGGAAATGCCAATTAAATTCCACTAATATAGAATAAAATTTATTCACGTTGTCAACGTATATAACTTAAATTCTTCTTATAGTGATATTAATTATGACATTCAAACATGCAACATATAATGATATTTGTCATGTTTTTTTATGGTAGATATTTGTTGAATGTCAACAAGACCAGACTTAAGACATGTTTGAAGGGAGGCAAATCTAGTAAATGAAGGACACATGAATCATGTACCTGTAGTTGCTTCATGGCCTTGGGACATTGAGTCAGGAAGTAAACAGCAAATGCCATGGTTTTAGCTGTGGTCTCATTTCCAGCAAACAAGAGGTTTATAATGAAATCAGCAACAGCTTCATCTGGTAAGCTTTCTTCCTCCAGCAATCTATAAATCACACCATTCCCATTGGATGCTTCCTTTCTATGTGTCTCAATTATCTTGTTGATCGTGATTATAATATTCTCTCTTGCCTATTCATCAATTAATAATAAGACATGAGATACACTTCATGATTAATTCTATTATGGCTTTTCAACTATACATTATATCTTAAAATGAAACATTCAATTCCCACATGATAATTCAAGATTAACAACAATCTTTTCTTTTTTAAAAAAAATGGGCTAGTCACCCGTAAGGTAAAAGTTCAGCTGACCAACCAACTGAACTACTTTCTGTAGATAAACAAGAATCTAAATATGTTTACCATGGAGAAAAATATATATGCAAATTTGATACAAATAGTGTTTGGTATGACTGAATTTTTATTTTTTTTTGAAATGACTTCCATTCGAAAGTGAGAGGAGTCATTTTTTCCTTTTCCGAAAAATGTTTTTCATGAAAAATATTTTTTGGGAACCGAACATCGAAAATCGACTTGTGTTCTAGAAGAAGAATTTCATAAATTATTTTACCTTCATAGCAGTATGGTAAGCAAAACCAGGCATATTGATTGGAACAGAGAGGCATCCATCCACAAAATCTGAGAATAACTGAGCCATCTCATTCACCTCTGATTCACTTGACACTCCCAGCAATTGATTAACCATCAAATTTATTGCCAGCTGAAAATTAATTCAACATTAAGTCATTTCCATTAAACAAGAAGTTATACATAACCCTCACCAGAGTTCTCGAATTTAAGTCTGTGAATGAAAAAAATTGCTAAGAAATATTACACAGTAGAGACTCAGAGGGGTTGTAATTAACATACCTTTCTACAAACATCTTGGAGAAGAATAACCTCATTTTCTTGAAAATTATTCAATGTTTCTTGAATAACCCTTTGTATATCATTCAAGAAATGAAACTTAAGTTTATCTAATCTCATCATATTAGATGCAATAGAGTGAAGTTTCCTCTGTTGTTCTCCTTGTGCTGTGATCACTCCATTTTTTCCAACTAAATCTCTGAAAGATTTTGGATAACTTGATTGGAATAATTTCCCTTCATTTTGCATTACAAATTTGTTAAAAACAGGGTCCACTGATACCACAGCCCATTTTCCATGTAAACTACATGAAAATATCTTCCCATACCTATTAAGAAGTTTATATTAATAAAAAAAACAGAGGATTTGGTATAATTAGATTCAAGTAAAAAAAAAGTATTTATTTTGGCACTTACTTTTGAACTTGTTGTTCAACAAAACAAGGAGGATGAGAACTGGCAACAGCATTATACCAATTAAAGCTGTCACCAATAATTGGCCAGCCTCTTCTTCCAGGAGGGAATTTTTTTGTATTTCCATTTTGGGATTTTGCTTTCTTGTAGTATTTGGTGATGAAAATGAGAGAAAACAGAGTGATGATGATTAACACAAAATATTCTGAATAAATTTCCATTACAGATGGAATTATTAGACTCTGAAGAGAATGAACCATCTGCTCATGATAAGGAGAAGAGTTGAATGAAAAGTTGACATTCATAATTATTAGCCTATGTCTAATCAGAAAATTCCTTTTTTTAGGTCCCACTTGATTTTCGGATACTTGTATTGAAGCTCAACTAATTTTAGATGTGAGTTCGAAAGTCCTATATTGAGGGTAAAATATTCTTAAATAAAGATGACTTCATATTAAATATTTGAATCTCAAACTTCAAGTTAAAGATGCTAAAGTATTTATCAATTCACCTATTCAGGATCGGAGCAAGTAGTCCATATGTGAGTTCAATAGATTTTGTTCAAACAATATATTTGTGTTAATAAATTCATTATATATATATATATATGTAAATATTAAGTTTAAAACACAACTTTAAATTATCATTATAAAATTCAGACTACATAAAGTTGAAATCCTAATTTCATCATTATTGAAAAGTGTGGAGTTACATTGACAGCTACATGTTCGACATAACTGTATAACTTTGACTTAAATCATATATTTGTATTAATTAAAAGCAAATTTAATACATACAAATAACTTTTACTAAATAGAGTACCAAATATAATTATGATCCAGAACTCATAAACTAAAATCCCTAACTCCCCCAATAGAAAATTCATTACTTGAATACAACTGTAAATATTTTTAAATGAAATAACTAATGGAGAATTAAAGGCAGAAACAAACAAAAGAGGGTGGTGTGAAGGGCAAATAAGCGTTCGTTGACCCAAGATCTGTAAGACCCACGTCTGAGGTACTATTTGTAGCTGGAGTAATGGGAATATATTTCACATTTATACCAAAAAAACAAAGAATCACATAACATTATTGGTTGATAATCAAAGATCTCAGCTTCGAAATTCAATCGAGACAAAAAAATATTAGGTGATTCTTTCTATTTGTTTTAGTTTTAATGGATAGATTGTTGGTGTGAGATAACAGATATTTTGTGAAATTAGTCAAGTTACAAGAAAGCTGGCTTGAACAGTATGATTATAAAAATAAAATAAAAAATCACATAACATTATTGTTTGGAGAATGACAAAACTAAAGTTTTTAACTTTTTTTTTTTTGTCAACTCATCATAGTTAGTTCTGTTAATAAAGAAAGTATTTTTCACATTCTTTTGTTGTTAGATATGATACTATTCTTTCAGTTATAATGATCTTAGTTTCAGATTTTTATTCTCTTTTTTAAACTTTAGATAATAATCAGCCTATATCTCTACTCAACTGGGATTTGCTTTGTCTTTTTTTTTTTGTCCTTGCAATTCTCAAGTCAGAGTTAAATAATTGAGACTCAAATTAGCTGTGATTTATCATAGTTTAGTCTGAATATTTTTTTCCAATTTTTATAGCCTGCAGATCTCATAATTGTCGTTTTATATCATTATTTTTTTGTATTGGAAATGCTAATATATATTGGTTTATTAATAAAAGAAATTAATTATTTCACTCTCATATCAAATAGATTTTTTTTTTCCTTTTAGAGGAGGAGTACGAGGACACGGACAACGGGGTAGTCTGATGGCCATTTACACTATGAATATATATATAATATTCATAGTGTTAATAAAAAAAAAAGTGAAGTACTACCTCCGTTTTAAAATAATTGAATTGTTGAAATATTTTTCATATTTCAAATTAACTTAATTGTTCAATCTTCAAGAGTACTTTTAGAATATTCTTCCATTTTTACCTTTCATTTGGATTTTTCATGTGATGAGTTCAAGCAATTTTAATTGCTACAAATTATTCTAAAGATTTTTTTTACAATAATTAATAAGGATAAAAATAGAAAGTAATGTCTAATTTATATGCTAGTCTTCTTTTCTTAAAGGGTGTGAAACACCCCTAACAATTCAATTATTTTAAAATGGAGTATAAATTTATATTTTGTATTATCATAAAGTCAAAAACAATTTCAATTTAGACAAATACAACTTCAATTTTCATATTATTTATTCGCTTTAAAAGCAAAAACTATTTTTTCAAATTTTACGATGAAACATGATTAAACGTCCGTGTATTTTATTGTCGCCGTATCTCTTTTAGCAAGAGTTGACTAGGGTTTGTAAGAATCTTTTTCGACCTTTGAATTGATGAGATGAAATAATCTAATATTTTATTTATCTTTACTGAGAACTAAAATATGAATTTTCATAATTTTCACTCATCTTATTACATTCTTTAAACATGAGAAAATGAAAATTTTCAAGTTATATCATAGCCTTCTCACATGGTAGCTATTATCCCCAATATAGTGTTTTGAGAGTCTTGTCTAAGGATAGATGGTGAGACACAAGTGTTTCAAATGACATTTATATAAATTTCTCTGTATTCCAAGTAAATTTCGTGAGATTATTTTTTTAATATTTTATATTTCTTTATATAATAAATTACTCATAATGTATGTGTATATGTATAAATTAATTGACCAAATCAGAGTAAGTTATTATGTTTTTTAAAATATATTCTCTCTTTTATTATCTAATTTATCGTCTTTCGAGATTTTCTTTATCGATCTATTTTCGGTCTGACGAAAGATAATATATGCTCCATTTTGAGTTTTCTAATATGATTCCTTTAATTTTGTTCATCCAATCTCAAGAGATACTCCTTGGTTTCTTTTAATTTATTTGTTTGATTTTAATTTGATATAAAAAAAGATTTAAAAAATAAATTAATCTTGATGTTTTAAACTAAAAATATATAATATATGTCAAACTATCTTTTAATATTGTAATCTTAAATTAAAAAATTATTCAAAAAGAAAAGAAATATTTTTTTTAAAATAAAACAAATAAATTGAAACGAAATAATATATGATTTTGACTTTGTTACTTTCGATTCCCAATTTTGAATATTGTTTTGTCCTCCAAGTTTTGTAAGCTTTGGTTGTTTTTAAAGGCTCGAGGTTTGGACTAGTCAATATCGTTGGCTTCCCCATTAATGCTTCATCACAAGTTCTTCCATTGTTAGGAACAATCCCGAGAAATGTTAATTGGAAAAGGGCATTTTCTTGAATCGTTTCGGAGTATTAAGAAAATAATTATTGATATAATTAGTTTATTAATTTATTTCTATTAAATGATGTTTAGTATTAGGTCTTGAGAAAATGAAGAATAGGTATTTACTGTTCAGGGTAAAATATGAAGAAAAATAATTATTTTTTCTTGATATGTTAAAAGTGATAAGTAAAATTGAATATTTATTTTAAGAATAAGTGACAAGTAAAAGTGAATGGTGATAGTATATTTTTTTGAAAACTTAGTGATATTAAAAGTGACTATCGTAAATAATTAGTAACTTTGATCTTGAATTGCGGAACTAATACTCCTCTATTTCATATTAAATGAATTTGTGAAGTAATACACACATATTAAGAAAAATATTCAAAGACATAATATAAATTATATTTTGTGAAATCATAAATATAACTTAGTAAGTAGTGTAATTTATCTTTTAGAAAATATAAAATTTTATTAAAGAAAAGGACAAATATGAAGAAAAAAAATCCAAATATTTATCTAGAATTTTGAACAATAAAAAAAATCTCAAAAATTCACTTAATATAAAATAGAGGGAGTATATTTATATTATAAATTAAAATGAAATAGACGGAATACTTTATAAGATTACATGAAATTTATCTCTTTGAGCGTAAGGATTGATTTATTATCGAAAGAAGAGTTTTCTGGCAAATGACAGTTCTTGTTGATTCTCTATTTATACTGTGGATAGTCTATTTTTTAAAGCGAGCGCGAATTGGATGATTCAACAAACAATTCATCAGTTGTTGAATCATGCCATTTTGCTGATTCAACGAAATTAGAGGAGGCACTATAATAGTCAACCTAAGGACAGAAAAGCAGCACAACTACCCTAGATTTCTGGCACTTATGTACAACTTCTAATTTTGTTACTGGTTTTAACTAGTCAATCCTTTTGTGTTAATAATTTATGTGACTTCTAGATACTTCAAAACAAAAATTACATGTCATTTTTAAAAAAAAAATACAACTCTTCCTTTCGAACATATATATTTGAAACTTCAGACACTAGCAGATCAAATTTCTAACACGTATATACATACTTGCATTGTCAAATTTCAAATAATTTCCTTTTTAACTTTTAATGCATTTTTTTGCACTTCGATCTAAAATGGCTAAACTTATCCGGAAAAAAAGGAAAACTTACATAAATATGCTATAATAAGAAAATTTTTATCATTTATAGCAATAATATTTTTTCCCACTTATAATACATATTACAGAGAACAATATAATACAAGTTTTATAGATGTATAATACATTTATTGCACATTTTAATACACTTATAATACATTGTGTCAATTTCTTTCCAAACAAGTGTAATATATTTTGAAACACTTATAATACATCTATATTGCATGCATAATTCACTTTTAATACATAGTGAAAATTTTATCATAATTTTGCTACATATTACTATAACTGATAATAAATAAAAAGTATTGTTATAATAAATAATTTCAAGAAGAAAAGGTATAAACCTAGATCATGGATGAAATGGCATCCCAAATTTGGCTATCTATGTAGCTTGGCCCATATATTTTTGTTGACTTATGCCCATACCTACTTATTGGGTCCAAAAATTCAAGACTAGCCCCATTTGCCCTTTTGGGCCCCTGTCGTCCCGGGTTGAACCCGGACGCAGTTATCCTGCCCGTTTCGTCTGTAAGACCTCCTTTTTGGAGGTGCCGGAGCAGAACCAAATAGTTGAAGAAGATGTCTATGGTTCTGAATTATTCTGCTGCTGGTGTTGCTGCATCACCTTGTTGTGCCACAGTTAGTTAATTTCATTGTCACATGTCCATTGTACTGTAACTGTTACTGTTAGCTCTGTGACTGAAATTTATGTTTCCGTTACAGAGGAAATTGAAACCTGCTGTGCTTGGGAAACAGTTACCTTCTGGAACATCACCGTTTTCAGTATCAGCTAAGCCTTATGGAAAGTTTCGGGTCAATGCGTTTTTCTTCAATCCCATACAGGAACCCATTCTCAAAGAAGCTCTCAAGGTAATTTCCTTAAACCTGTAAATCTAGAAAGTTAGGTGTGGTTGTTTCAATTCGATATCTCACGATACTGCTGTGTACTTTAATTTTTGTGTGCCTTATCTTGAAATTCCAGTTCCGCCCAAGAAAGTAAGACAAACAAATTGAAACTGAGGGACTATTGTTTGAACCTTTCCGGAAAAATAATCTATCCTGGTGAGTGGTGTCCATTAGTTGTGGTTAGCTCAATATTTTCGGTGCCAGGGATGGGGTGGATGAAGAGTGTTCCTACTGTTAATATCTTCTGTTATCAAAATATGGGAGCTCATCCTGGCCAGTTAGCATTATGTAATTCTTAATGGAACATAGCAGAATGGACCATCCAAACCTCCTCTTGGGTATCAAAGTTCACTAGTTTAACAAATGTTCATTTCTACTCGGAACTTCAGAGTACCATGGTTGCTTTACTTTTATTACATAGTTCTCCAGTATAGCAGCATTTGACATGGTGTAGTATGTGGTTGCTTCCAAGATGAGGTATATGCTGATGAGCTAGTGTATTGCTTAGCTCCTTTGAACAACAAAGAAACCTAAGGCTTGGTGTGCTTGTTTACTGGATTGAAGTCCTTGCTAATGAAGTGCTTGGTTACTGCACTAAAATGATTGGTCGTACTACTAGTCTTTCAATTGTTAATCAGCTGCCAGACCTAGAGAATGAAGGTGAATAGGTGATGCACCCGACTATGATTAGAGTTGGTGTCAAAGGAGTGGGTAAGAACTCCTATTTAGTTTACTATACATCAGCTCTGGCATATAGAAGATGATGAATGTCCCCTTTTTTTCTTTAAGAAGCTATAGATTTTGGCAATGAGCCTCGTGCAGTTGAGACACTTCTATGGGCTGGCTCCAGAAAAGGACCGACCACATTAGTTCTATTGTACACACTCTTACATTGATTTCTGCAACAAACTGTTTACACGGCTTGAACCAATGATCCCATTTACTGGTAGGTAAGAACTATTCAATTTTATGTTGGAGATTCCCTTGGAAAAAGGTGAAAGAGTAACTCATATGCTTTTGGGCATGGAACATTGAAGTGTAGCATGTAATTATTGCCAAATTGTTTCCATAGTCCTGATATAAACTAGAAACTTGTGTTTAAGAACACAATGCAGAGTGCGTACCGAAAACCATGAAAGAAACTGTTGAAATCTCCAGCCCTGCTGGGGATGCTAGAAACTGTAGAATGAGAATCCTGATGGACATATTGCTTCATTAAAAGAACTCTAATCATAATAGGCAGAGATTAGATTAATTCTTAAATGTTGATTTCAGACTTAATTTTTTCTCTAAAGCTCAACTTTGATCGTAAATTTTTTGAGACATTTGATTAGTAGTTTTGTTTAAGTATTTCTTCTGCTACTAAAGCCTTTTTTAGTGTGAGATGACACAGTGCTTATTGACTTGATATTGTGCCCATCTCATATAGTTCTCTTCTTAGCAATCCCTTCAAAATCTGACAGGTGCATCTGCTGAGAAGTTGAGATAATGATAACGTGCTGATTTTCATTACAGATTTATTAAAAAGTTCTAGAAGCCCTCTCCCACAATGACATTTTTTAGAGTTATGCCCATGTAATTTTACTGAACAGTTCTACACTGCCTTATAACTAAATCGTCTGATGTCACTGTAGTAAAGTTCATGCCTGTGGCGTCACTGTTAAGCTTTTGCATTGTTCTCATAGTTAGAAGGCTCAGTATCATACTATTTCGGTAGCTAATGACATCTGTGCTTATTGATAAGTAGATTTTGCATCGTATGATATCACAGCAAATAATGTGAATGCCATTTTACATTATTATGCAACAGTTCCAAATCAAATAAAAAGACCAGTTGCATGATCTCGTTGATGGTCGGTAGTTTGTTTGTCATTCAGAGAGGAAAGAAGAGAATTTAGTGTGAATTGACCAAGTATAAGCGAAGGGAGAAGGAAAAACTGTACCAAAATAAAAGCGTACACTCAAAATTAATAAGGAAAGGTTTTTCTGTATTACTTAGTCATTTAAACATGGTAGCAAACAACCAAATCTCCCTGGACTGTTCAAGAAATAATAATTCTCCGTCTTTAAAATTTTCTTTTAAACCAATTTGAATCTTGTGTATCGCTATTCTGACATTAAAATTCAATAGGACTATGTAGTGGAAGAATAGCTAGAGTATGGTGAAGAAACTTGAGTCAACTTTGTAAAAATCGTCTCTTTGGAGGAAAATGTATCATTTGGAGGCTTAGATTATTTCTCCTCGATCATTGTGGGACTAAACAGCTTGTTACCTAGTTGAATTTACTGTCATTTTCCAATATCAAAGTTAGTTGCACAAATCCATGTATGAACTCTTTCACGGAAGTATGCTAGGGAAAGCTGGACAGTATGATGTTGTGAAAAATAAAAAATAAAAAGAAGATTATGCATTAAGATTTGATGCTTTAAATTCATGTCTGTTTAGACGTCACGGATGATGACCAGGTCTCTTATTACTTGGAAAAATCCCCTGTGAAGACATTTCTTCTGTCGAGCTCTCATGATGTGACTTCCCCCCCAAATATGCAGGAACCTGTTGCCTTTGCGGGAGGGATGTTTGCTGGGCTTCTAAGACTTGATTTGAATGACGATCCTCTGAAGGAATGGGTTGCTAGAACAGTTGAGGCCTCAGGAGTTACAGCTGAAGAAATTGAGGCCAGTGATGACCAAGCAGAGGACACCCCACAACAGATAGAAATTGAATGACTTTTCTAATCTGTCTTCCTGTGTTGCCACTGCTCTTGTAAAAATACAATAATTGTGGTATAACATATAACTTGTATGATAGGGAAAAACCCTATAATGTGTACTCTTTAAAGGAAATCGAAAAATCTACATGAAACATGAGCATACACTTGTATTCTTCTGCTGTTGCTTTTCGCAAGCACTGAATTCTGGAGCTGAAAAGGTATGTCTCTTTCATTCAGCTTTCTTCCCTGTAGAAGATGAGGCAAAAAAACACTGCAAACTCCCAATTTTGTATGTGCTCAAGTTGCAATATCTTCAAATTGTAGGCTATCAATTAGCTACATATGAAGATTCTTAGTGCTACTTGACTCTACTTACTCGTATCGAATACTACTTAAATCTTATTTACCCCTTCATAGGAGCTCCCATCTTCTCCTACGTTAACTCGAACCCACAACTTATAAATCGGAGGTGGAGGGTTCTTACCATCAACCCCCAGTTGTCTTACTAAAATTCTCTACCACTTCTGCTTCTTGAACTACATTTTCTATTGATTCAGTCATCCCTTGTTCTTAGTTTCTTTATTATTAACATCTTGGTCGAGTATTTTGTATGCGTTGAGTAAATTTGACAGGCAGTTAGTACTTAGTAGGACGAATTCAGAATGTAAACTTGATGGGTTCAATCTCTAAGATTTTTAACATTCTTAATGCTGAATTCATTGTAATTATGAAATTAGTACAATTATGAAATTATGGATTTAATTTTTATTTATTTATTGAAGAATGACAAGTTTTCACATATACAATCTTTTGTTCCGCGTCGAAAATATCGGAATATTTCGGTGCATAGGCTGCATCGCCTATGGGTTAAGAAAAATCATAATCTTCCAACATATTTGGTTGAAGTGTGGTAATTTTTTGGAGTGAAGCATAAAATGTCATTTTTCCTTTCTGAAACAGAGCAGAATGGGACTGAGTAAACGCTCGTGATCTTAATTTCCTAAAGAATCTACAAATTTGTAATAAATGTTCTGCCATCCTGAAGTTTACTGAAGAAAAGAAAAGCATAAATAATGAAAGTTGAGGACATTACTTTTTCTGTTTCTATTTAGTTGTCACCATTTTAGGTTTTATGTCTCCTAGAAAACTAAATAAATTTACCATTGTCCCCCTATATCGTATTCTCTTGAAGTCAAGTTTCCAATAAATGAATATGAATTAATTTACTTTGATTAACTAATGAATATGAATTACTTAGTTTTTTTATGTTAGGTCAAATGTGTATTTTAAAAGTTAATAACTTTCAAACGGTAAATAGGAATAATAGTGTAATTTATACATTGATTATGTGAAATGACAAATACTTAGAAATAAGTACTAGTTTTTAGTAAGAACAACATGTAATAGGAACGAAGAGAATACTAAAATATCTCTCGACTCTTACGCTATTACTTGTCTAGTGAATTGTGGCATTCTCTTTTTTTTTTTTTTAGTAAGAACGACATGTAATAGAAACGGTGAATTGTCGCATTCTAATTGAATGACATAAAGCCAACTTGTCCGACAAACCCAAATTCGGGTGTCTTTATCTTATTAAAGCTACTACTACTCCCTCTTTCAAATTCCGGTGGCAGAGTGCTACTTTTCCTAAGAAAAAAAATTATATTATTAAAAAAAATGAATTTTAAGTCTAACAATCTCAAAATCTAGGTTAAGATGTGAGAATTATCATAAAAATACCATCATCCCTTTTTACCGGTGATACGAGACTCTTCATACACCTTTACGTTCAGAGGTAAATATTTAAAACATACCATATCAAAAAATAATTTTTTTTATCCAAATCATAAATGTGATCACTCATCTCCTTATAGGACACTCTTTACACATGCTCTATATGTTGGTAGCTGGTGAATCAACATGTAAGTATTGTAATAGGGTTTGACAAATAAGGCAATTTCTTTAAAGTTCCGATGAAAACAAGATACGATGGACCAATCTCAATAACAGGTGGCAAGCTAGCTATCACTAAACGTGAAGTCGTGAAATGATAAGTATTACTTTAATATTAATTAATTTTTTTTTTTATGTAAATCCTGAATACAAAAAATCATCTTATATCAAAGTATTTTATTTTTAAAATTATTTTTTTAATATAAATCCAAATTAATATGAAAAATTCACCGTTAACAAGAGCAGGTGGCCAGCTGGTTGAAGGTAAAAATAGAAAAAAGACAGGGAGTTGTGAAGTGGCATCACGTACATAGAACCATACTCAGCCCATTGGGTGTTGTAAGTAAACAAAATCAGGCTTAGCTGTTCTTTGTGATTGTGAAACTTTCTCCCGTGGGCCTCTCTCCTTCCCCACATTTCCCAACGCTACTGTACTATATCATGTGGTATCTTACACCTTGTTTTGCATCATTGTTATTCCTTCCGTTGGTGCATTGGTGAGAGTGTTTCACTTTTAACCAGAAGTCTCGAATTCGAGCTCTGCATATAGAGAAAATCCTTCAACGTGGGTTGCAGACATCGGGTGGGAAACCAAAAATAAAAATAAAAATAAAAATAAAAATAGCACTTGTCCAATTTAAATTTTTATTTATTTATATATGTAAAATTAAATAATTATATGAAATAATGATAATTAAAATTAGAGAAAGGATTATATGTCAAAGGCAAGTAACATGAAATGGAGAAAATATATGTTACCAATGGGGTATTACATTTGTATTATTATTATTATAAAATAATTATTTTAATTTTATTATATTGTATCATTATATAATAATACAAAATTTCATTTTATGTAGCTGCTGAGTACTGAATAGGTGATAGTTATGTTATCCATTTTACTTTTATTTATTATTTAACAATATAATTTTATATTCTGCTCTATTTATTAATTTTTTTTATAATAAACTAACTCCGCACTTTAATTTTATATATAAAGTTTGTAAATTATTCTTTAGATTGTTAATATTTATTATTATATTTCTTTTATACTTATTTATTTAATATTGACTTGATATAATCTTAAAAAATATAAATAGAATGACAATTTTACTATATCAAATGACATTCATAGAAATTTTAAAAAGTGGTATCGATGTTTATAAAAGAAGAGATAAAATTTAATTGTACATATAAGTAAGTTATATCATTAACTCATTGATTTAGACTAGTCTTAGATTTAGACTTGTTTTAAATTGAAAGAAGTCTTGAATTCAATTCGACTTAATCATAATCTCAAGCCTAACTATATACATTTTGCAAAAGTATGCTTTGATTGGTGTTTGAACCCCCGACTTCAAACTAACAACACACCCAACATATAATTCTTGCCAAATAATGCCATTTCATTTCATATATCTCTTTAGGCATAATATTAATAGTAAAAAAATTGAAGAAGGAGTGTCGCTTGACATTCCATCGCTCAACATGGGTCCGCTCTTCACTATATCACTTTTGAATATAACGAATTCAATATCTTGATAAATACATTGAAAAATATATATAATTGATAATAAGGATAAATTAGAAATTAAGTAATAAATTATCTTTTAATTTTTCAAATTAAATAAGTCAAAATAAATATTTTATTTATAATATACCGGATAAATAAAAATGGACAATATAAAAATGAGAAAATCATACAATCTTTTCAAAATATTATATTCGTCTAAATTAGACGTTGAAACTAGTAAAGATGGACAATATGTAGTGTAGTGGATGAAATTGCTTCTCCCTTAATTAAAAGTCTCGAATTAAAAAATCTCAGATTAAAATAGTTTCTCCTCAAATAGAGCCTTACGCGGCATAAATTTAAATTAATCGATCTCCAATTCATAATAAAATTAAATTGGACAAGAGAAATGTGAAGAGAATTTTGATAATTGGCCAACAGTATTCGAGCAGTTAACTTTTCATTCAGAATGCAATGCTTCTCTCCCGCCAACCGAACACCATGCTGACATCAACACGTTTTCTCATTTAATCACCTCACCCTCCTTTGATATTACATATTTTACCTTTTAATAATATATGTTGAAACATAAAATGAAAATAATTATAACAGTTAATAATAAAAATAAACTAGATATAAAATACAAATTATCTTTTAATTTTTCAAGCTAAACAACTAAAAATATATATCCATTTTGAATATGAATGAGTAAAATTAAATGCACAAAGTACCAACTTTTGTTATTTGTGGGTACTTACAATTAATATATATATATTGAAATTATATAAAAAGTACACATTTAAAATTTTATGCCGTCAAACTTCTTTGTAATTGCTCCTTATGTTTATTTGAAAGTTTCATATTGTTATATATATAATTGACGTTTTGTTTTTATTTAGCTATTATAAACAAAAGTATATAAAATTAGAAAGAGTATGAAGATAAAAAAAAATTACAATAAATATAATTATAGTTATAGAGAAGTAAAATAGAACATGAAAAATATATATTTTTTAAAATCAAATTATTACGATGAAATATATATTATAATAAATGACTTTTATAATAAAGTTTGCCTCCATAGTATAAAATGCACGTGAGTAGTTACTCGTATTGTAATAAGAGCTTCCTTCAACGACATTAAGAGGATTTAGTGGGCAAAATGACGGTTAATTTATTAAACAATCATTAAGGTGATTGTACATTGTGCATACAAGATTGTACATTGTGCATACGACATTGTACGTAAGATTAATTGAAAAAATATTCTCTACTGTTGCAGTTAGGAAAGCTAAACGCAGAGCTTTAAATAAGTGCGCCCACACACTTATATAAATGCGATTTAAGCTACTTTCTGCCGCATCTCATCTCCCATTGCTTTACTCCGGCGACTTCTCCGGTGAATAACACCGGTAAACTAATCGGCCAATGCCAACTCTCGCCGGAATCTGAATACTGATTTAAGCAGCTTAGCTAGCTAGCTTTTGCCTCTGCAATGAAGATAATGAGTTGTTTCTCTTCTAATTTCAACTTCGTTTTCCTTGCCTCGACTGCGATATGGATAACGGTAATGTCGTCGTCGTTAGCAGCTGTAGATGCTTCCAATGTTACTAGTATTGGTACTGGTAGTGTGACTTACGATCGACGCTCGTTGATTATTAATGGCCAGAGGAAGCTGCTCATCTCCGCTTCCATTCACTATCCTCGCAGTGTCCCTGCCGTGAGTCTACTGGAACTACACTACTTTTATTTGAGTTAATTACTTGCCTGATTAATGCGAACTTATTGTTCTTCTAGTTTTCAATTTCTGTGTTTTGTAATTGCTCTAATGGTGTGGGAATTGATAGATGTGGCCTGGTCTGGTTCGATTGGCGAAGGAAGGAGGAGTGGATGTTATTGAAACGTATGTTTTCTGGAATGGTCACGAACCTTCTCCGGGGAATGTAAGACTAGTTCAATTTTAAATTGAAGCTTTCTTAGTGAATCGTCAAATTTGGACCTGATATTTTTGTTCTTTCTTGCGAGAACTTGTTAGTATTACTTTGGAGGAAGGTTTGATCTAGTCAAATTTTGTAAGATCGTTCAGCAGGCTGGAATGTATATGATTCTTCGGATTGGACCATTTGTAGCTGCAGAATGGAACTTTGGGTATGTTTTGACACATTTATGTTGATCTCTAGATTCCAATTAGTTAAGTACCAAGCACTCCTGCTGAAGAGCTTCATAATACAAAGTAAACAGTGGACTTTCCAGACACTGCATACCAACATTTTGTGAAATTTTAGCAACTCTGTTAGCAGTATTTTTTCTCTCTGTCAAATACTAAAGAGCAGGAAAGAAATCCTAATAAATTATTAATCATGCAGTGGACTTCCTGTGTGGTTGCATTATGTGCCAGGTACCACCTTTCGGACTGATAGCGAACCATTCAAGGTTAGCCTATAACAGAATCAACTCTAGAATGTCGACTCTATGAAGCCAAATTTGCATTATTTTTATAAAAGGATTCCTTTTGATCAATCTGCTGCTTGGTATTTCAGTATCACATGCAGAAGTTCATGACATATACAGTGAACTTAATGAAGAGAGAGAGGCTTTTTGCATCTCAAGGAGGTCCAATCATCTTGTCACAGGCAAGTTAGGAATCTGAAAGTTAATTTTAGGCAAAACCCCCTCTCAGTATGCATTGGTTTTGCTCCTCACAACATCTTAATTTAAGTTTCAATCCTTGGATTCATATATGTAGCTTTATTTATCCTCGAATCATTCCTGTAGTTTGTTGGTTCACCTTCTAATCTTTTTGCTTCCAAAACATTCATAACTGGATTTACCCACTGTCAAAGAATTATTAGGAAACATAGTAGACATGCAACTGCAGATCCTCTTACCTCATCAAGCATTTATAGTTATCTTGTAACTTGCTAGTGGAACTTTTAGGAAAGATGACTCTTTTGCAATTAGTTTTAGGCCTTTGATGAGATTATGTTTGTTGTCCTTCCTTTTGCCACTGCATCTTGTTGATGAAGGTTTTCACTTGCTCAAAATCTTTTGTTGCAGGTAGAAAATGAGTACGGCTACTATGAAAATGCATACGGAGAAGGAGGGAAAAGGTATGCCTTATGGGCTGCTAAAATGGCCCTTTCTCAAAATACTGGTGTACCTTGGATAATGTGCCAGCAGTATGATGCTCCTGATCCTGTGGTGAGAACTTGTTTCCATGCTCTAGGATGGGCCTTTTTTACTCTTTCCAGTTCATGTTAGGTTTTGCCGAATAAGTTTTGATGCTTCATGTCCATATGCATTTATCTAACAGAGTCCAGAGAAGCTTTTATTGTAGATTTAGGGTGTCTAGATGAATGTTTCATTATTGGGACAGGACGAATACGTTTGCTTGTCAAGTTCAAACTTTCTTGTAATCTAGTGTGAGATTACATTTTCTTTGCTTCTGATCTTAGTCATCCACACACTCCAAAGACAAAGAGTGGTTGTGCGAGAGTTGGCGGCAGCAACAATAAATGTATTAATAAAAGATAATTGTATAGCCCCAAGTTTTTTGTGCAATTAAACACTTATTCACCTACTTTTCGAGTAAGCTTGAATTGTTATTGTTTAAGCAGCTTCTAGCCATAAGTAAATTTGAGAGGCTATCATGCTGTTTTTGGGAATTCTGGTTCAACTCAGATCATCAATAATTGTTTTTCCTTTGCAGATTGACACATGCAATTCATTTTACTGTGACCAATTTAAACCAATCTCTCCAAACAAGCCCAAAATTTGGACAGAGAACTGGCCGGGATGGTACGATTTCACATTGTCTATTTCTCTGTTTTGAATTTATAAGCTAACATGCATTTATGTTTTCTTTAACAGGATGTGTGTTTACATTTAATTGTGCCATTAAAAATTTGCTCATCTTTTCATTTCTGAGACTACCATCTCATTTAATATTTTCCATTCAAAAGATGTGTTTTTCAATAATATTTGGAGAAAAAAGCATCTTGTTGATGAGTTCCTGGCCTATCTGAGAGGCAGTGATGAAGTTTAGTCAACGCTGAAATTAAAAAGAACTTAAATTTTTCAGGTTCAAGACATTTGGGGCCAGAGATCCTCACAGGCCTGCAGAAGATGTTGCTTATTCCGTGGCTCGTTTTTTCCAAAAAGGAGGAAGCGTGCAGAATTATTACATGGTATCCTATTATTTTTTTGTAACCTGTCATCAGCTATAAGTAAATCATTTCTTATTTTAGTTTGATATAAGCTTATACAAGTTGCTACCAACATCTTGTTAAGGGATTTTCCGTATCTTACCTTTTCACATTAACTTTTTTTCTTCATAGTACCATGGTGGGACGAACTTTGGCAGGACAGCAGGTGGCCCTTTCATTACCACAAGTTATGATTATGATGCCCCAATTGATGAATATGGTTAGCCTATCTGTCTCTGTTGCTAAAAGAATAATTTGTGCATGTTAAATATATTGCTTAGAAAACACAAGTTCTGTTTAATTGAAACATAGTATCAATCTTGTGTAATATGGCTTCCAGGTCTAGCAAGGTTTCCAAAATGGGGTCACCTTAAAGAACTTCATAAAGTCATAAAATCGTGTGAGCATGCTCTGCTGAACAATGATCCAACTCTTCTTTCCTTAGGTCCTCTACAAGAGGTAACTTCCCTTCCATTTAGATTTTTATTTTCATCAGCTCCTTCATTTGGATCTATTTCTGTTCCGTGTATGTTTTTCTATAAGTAGAATTCGAAATTAATGCATAGCGCCTTTCACAAGCTACAAGAAATGGTCGAATTGTTACTTCATAAAGTCTTCGCACACGCTTCACACCCTAAATTCTGGGGCTGATAGCTTGTTATGATTATTGCTGAACTATGTTCATCAGAATCTAAGCGCAAGAACAGGCACTTGAAAATTCTGCTCCAAAATGCTTCAGAGACATGATATATGCTCCTTTTTTACATTTTTTTTATGAAGTATTCCAAAATAAAAGATGATACCCCAATAGTTCTGGATTTGAATAGGCAGCAAAACCATCTGAATCTAAACTAGCATTATTATTCCCAGATTGACTTGGAGTGACTTTTCCTCTGATGTAGTGTCTAGATTATGTCCTTTTCTTTTTTATCCTCTTTCACACGCATGTGTATTGAATTAAGGACCATGATACTAGTGGCAGTGGGTTCTAATTGTTTTTTTTATGATAAGACTAACTGTTTTGCACTCTAACTGAATCTGTTCTTTATTCATTGGTTCTTCAGGCTGATGTTTATGAAGATGCTTCAGGCGCTTGTGCTGCCTTTCTCGCTAATATGGATGATAAAAATGACAAGGTGGTACAGTTCCGGCATGTATCATACCACTTGCCAGCATGGTCTGTTAGCATTTTGCCAGACTGCAAAAATGTAGCATTCAACACAGCAAAGGTAAGTGTGTTTTAAACAAATAGTATCAGTTAAAAGAGGTACTGATTATGATTATTTGTCTCTGAAATATTGGAAAAGTAAATCATTATTTAACATTGTATCTAATGTTATAAGGCTTCAATTGTCAACACCTTTAAAAAGCTATTGTCACCTTGAGGTTCTCTATTTATCTTATCATCGTAAATAAAGAATAGATAAATGAACTTGGAGCAGAGTTTAATGACATAGTTAATTCTCATTTTTCATAGTGGCCCTAAGGCCTCTTCTGCAGTCGCTGAAAAATACTAACTTGCTGAAATGATATTTTTTTTCTGAAAAAAAAAGAGACCTTTCAAGGTTATTGTTCAGAGAGAACACCCCCCACATTAAAATAATTGTGCTAGGTCAAAATAAAACGAATGAATATAGAGGCTTTTCTAATAAGATATTATAACCCAGTGAATCTAGACAGAAGTTTAAAATTAATATTTTAGTTTTAAGATAAATCACATTTCAGAATGCATTTACTTGCTTCATAATACAATCTATGCCTTGTTTAATTCCTTCTGTTTGCAGGTTGGATGTCAAACTTCTATAGTCAATATGGCACCCATAGATTTGCATCCCACCGCAAGTTCACCAAAGAGAGACATCAAATCTCTTCAGTGGGAAGTCTTCAAGGAAACAGCTGGAGTATGGGGAGTTGCTGATTTCACTAAAAACGGCTTTGTAGATCACATTAACACCACAAAAGATGCTACAGACTACCTCTGGTACACAACAAGGTTGGTCTCACTCTCAGTTGATAGCATTATTCATCATTTTACCTGAGCACGTGCATTTGACCAATATTAAATACCTTGTCTACATGGATGAACCACATCTATATGAGTGGATGGATGCCACTTTCCTCTCTCTTTGGTTTCCAAAACACAAAATCACTAGCAATTTCTCAATCATACATTTTTTACATTAGGAGCATTCAATTTTTTTTTATAGCCAATAGGATGAAAGGTGATAATGAACTTTCATGAGGGAGAAAGAAGCTAGTTTACTTTCTACAGAAATTGTGACATTGCCTTTTGAAATCGTTTTTCTTGTCTATAAACACAAACTCATAACTTTTTATTACTGGCAGTATTTTTGTTCATGCGGAGGAGGATTTCCTAAGAAACAGAGGCACTGCAATGCTTTTCGTTGAATCAAAGGGTCATGCTATGCATGTCTTCATCAATAAAAAGCTTCAAGGTCTGTATTTTATATACCTTACTTCCATGCTAGAGAAATTACACCCAAAAAACAAAAGGGAAACCCCTTTTTATATAAATTTCTTTTGCCTAGAATTGAAAGTATATCCCTTTTTGTATAAAGTGCACGTGTCCCTTAAGTAATTTTGTTCACTTGTGCATATTTCTCTATAGCCAGTGCATCTGGAAATGGCACAGTGCCACAGTTCAAGTTTGCAACTCCTATTGCTCTAAAGGCAGGGAAGAATGAAATTGCCTTGTTAAGCATGACTGTGGGCCTACAAGTAAGTGGCTACAACTTTCTTCATCTAAAGTAATCATCAAATCTCAGAGCAGTAGTTACTGCTCTGCTCCAGATTATGTGAGAGTTACGAACTAACCATTTTTCACGAAATTAGGAAATTCGCGAATGATATGACGTGCACATATGAAATTTATTGTAGCTAGTACTATCCATGCAGAATATGCGCCAATCATATGCTAGAGAGTAGAGACGTGGAGGTTAAAGCAAAAACACAAATTGCTGAGCTTATTGCTTTACTTCTAGATTTTGTGAGAGTAAGGACCTAACCATTTGTCAAAAAAGAAAATTAGCGGTCACAAAGAATGTTATGTGTATATGAAGTCAACAATAGTTACTATTTTCTAAGAAGAAATAAGCACCAGAGTGAGTAATAAGGGACTTGTTTTTAATTATTTTAAGATAAGGATAGACATATTTAGTTCTTATACTCCCTCTGTCCCTATCCCAGTTTGTCTGGATGAGATTATTAAGGTAAGAGTTGCAGTTTCATTGTATTCAAATGGAAGTGGGTCCAAAAGTCTAGAGAAAATTGACGTTTGAAGAATTGTACTTTTAATATCATAAGTTGGTCTAGCACTTTTTATGATATAATACTGAAAAGTATAGAGCTTTCAGTATGAATTTCTCTTTATAAGAAAGTGGACAATTTTGAACAACCCAAGATACAAAATAAGATGGTTACTTTGGATTTGGTGTATTTGTTAGATCCAGAGTTGTGTATTCATCATGTTTCCATTTGTTATTGTTCCTTATTTGCATCATCTATTAGTTCCTATAATTCGTAAAATGAAGATTCATTATGCAAAGAACAAAATTTCAACATTTTCTTTGGTGGGGGAGTTAAAATGAAATCTCCAAAAGAAAGCATAATTTATTTTCTATAATGATAAATGATGTTCAGCAATTCTTGCAAAAAAGAGATATGATAACTAATGCATTTTGGATCCTGCAAAAGTTCACACAGTATTAAAATGTTTGGGATGTTGAAAGAGACTAATACTCTTCAAATATTGCATAGCTCTTATTTATTCCAAATGCTTTTCCTTAGACTGACAGTACTTGGTTTTCTCTTTGAAGACAGCTGGAGCGTTTTATGAATGGATTGGAGCTGGTCCAACAAGTGTCAAAGTTGCAGGGTTCAAGAGTGGGACTGTGGACTTGACTGCGTCTGCTTGGACCTATAAGGTATTGCATTTTCCTTCAGTTAAGTTTGTGCTCCAGCTTGCATCATTGTCAATCTAGGAAGCATGTATTCCTCTTTTTAAAGGTGTCACAGAATTGAAACTATTTGGACATCCTCTTCCAATATTTGGGAAAATCCCTTTATTAATCATGGCGAGGTAATGACATTGTTAAAGTGGGCGCTTGTGCTATTACCTCTTTTGTCTTTTAAGAGGAGAAGAGATTTAGGCTGAAGATCATGGAATGTATATGGAGGAAAGGACTCATTACTTCTATTTAGCTGTATTTCCTTTTGTGCATTAATAGCATGAACCTAAAGGCAGCGATACTGCACAAAAGAACCAAATGAAAATGTAAGCAAAGAAATATATCTACAAGTATAATACCTCATTCCTCAACAAACACCATCTTCTCAGACCTTAGACTGTTCTATTGGTAGTGGAGTCTGATGTGAACGTCAAAGCTTTGATTGTAGGACAATGTAGCCTTATCCCAGATTGGATACATATGTAGAATTTTTTTCTTAAGATGCTTAAATCTCACCTGCCAACAATTTAGGATACTGTTCTTGAGTGAGATGAGATCTGACATATACCTAGACAAAAAGACAGAACTCTTTGGTTTAGTAAAAATCTGGAAAGGTTTTCCTTCTTTGTCTGTAAAGAGGAACACCTCAGAGCACACTTTTATTATTTAATTATATTCTCAACCCGCCCCCTCATGTGTGGGCCTGATTTTTTTCATGGGCCAAGCACGTGGAATTTTTTTATTTTTTTTTTGATTTGGGTGGCGGTGAGATTTGATCTCAGGACTTCTGCCTGCTCTAATACCATGTTGAAGTGTGTGACCATTTCATCTAAAAGCTTAAGCTGTTAGAGAGGGCACACTTTTATTATTGAATTATATTCTCAACAAGTTAGAGGGGTTTTAGGTTTGTGATTTCTTCTAATTTATATGAGGCCCACATGTTGTTAGTCTTGTTCAATGTTTCATTGCCCTACTCAAATTTTCTCTCCATATTGTGCTTCGTATTTAATAAATCTCGGTGTTGCTCATTCACAGTTCGGTACCCCAAAACCAATAAATGTTGTTCCAAAAGGTTTCATTCACTACTGTATTTTGTTTGAAATATTGGGAACCTTGATTGCTCACTTTAACAGTAAATATTTTACTTCTAGATTGGATTGCAAGGAGAACATTTGAGGATACAGAAGTCATATAACTTGAACAGTAAAATTTGGGCACCGACTTCACAGCCACCAAAGCAACAGCCCCTCACATGGTATAAGGTAAGAAGGAAACAATGCCTCCCGAACATTGAGCCTGTTTGTAGTTGCTTCTGAAGTTGTTTTACGCCTTCCAACTTTCTCATCACCGCTGGTTCTTTTCTGCTTTTCCAGGCAGTAGTAGATGCACCTCCTGGTAATGAACCTGTTGGAGTTGATATGATTCATATGGGAAAAGGAATGGCTTGGTTGAATGGACAAGAAATTGGAAGATATTGGCCGAGGAGAACTTCTAAATATGAGAAGTGTGTTACTCAATGTGACTACAGAGGCAAATTTAACCCTGATAAATGTGTCACTGGCTGTGGAGAACCTACACAGAGATGGTAAGACCAAATGTTTGCCTGAACAGTATCAGTACTTCAGTAGTATGAGTGTATACTTTTTCCAGACTTCGTCCATAATATATTTTTTGCATGAATTCCTAAGAAAAAAAACTCCTATTTATTTCTTAAGTAGCATTTCTTTGTTGTATTCCTAAAAATATTAAAACTCCTATCTACTTTTTAAAGGAGCATTTCTTTGTTTCCAGTTATCGATAGAAGACCAGTAGTGTTCGAAGTAGTATCATCAGTTTGCAACCTTAATGCTAGCTGTTGTTGTTTTCTCTTTTTATATACATCCATGTTTTAAAGTAGAAATTCTCTTATTTTGCTTGTTAATTAGGTATCATGTGCCACGATCTTGGTTCAAGCCATCAGGAAATGTTTTGATTATCTTTGAGGAAACAGGTGGAGATCCCTCCCAAATTAGATTCTCAATGCGAAAGGTTTCTGGAGCTTGTGGTCATCTTTCGGAGGACCATCCATCCTTCGATGTTGAAAATCTGCAAGGAAGTGAAATTGAGAACGATAAAAACAGGCCAACTCTAAGGTTGAAATGCCCCACAAATACTAATATTTCCTCTGTCAAATTTGCCAGTTTTGGAAATCCTAATGGTACATGTGGCTCCTACATGCTAGGAGACTGCCATGATCAAAATTCTGCAGCACTGGTCGAAAAGGTAACATAATATCTGACAAACCCCTCTGCGTGAATCATGAATTTTCTCGGTTGAACAAAGGCCTTGAGCAATAAACTGTACCAGAAAGCAACATACTAGCTTATGTTGACTGAGTGATTTCTAAGCTCAACTAGCATGTGACCAACTGCTTCTTCTCTTCTGTAATAACCTGAGGTTGCTATTTATTGTTTCGCAGGTTTGCCTGAACCAAAATGAGTGTGCATTAGAAATGTCCAGCGCAAACTTTAACATGCAATTGTGTCCAAGTACAGTAAAGAAACTTGCTGTTGAAGTGAATTGCAGCTGAGTGCCATTGCCCAAAGTGAATGACAGATTCTAATTCATATATTTTGCTACGGAGATGCGCATTCTTAAACCTTTCTTATATAGCAGAAAAATCTGCTATTCCTTCTTTCGTCTATGATTTGAAGTTTAAATATGATTACTGATGTCTTATTAAGCATCACCAGATAACCTTGGATATTCATGTTTGAAAGACAAAGTATTCATATTTATTCAGTCGAGATGCAACATTTATTTGTGAATTGTGACATTCAAAATTAAACAAAAACCACTTTTATGAGAATAAATTATGTGTTCTTAGGGAAATGTTGATCTCAGAATATATATTAGTGCATGTATTTTCCTTCTAAGAATTAGGCACCTTTTAGCTGGTAGGTTGGACGTGTTTCTAACTATTATGACGCCTACCAAATTTGTATAAAAATCATACAGCATGAAAGAAATTTACTAGATGGCAGTAGGTTTTGTCAATTTTCAGCTGAATGTCTCTCAAAGTGGTGATAAAGACGAAAATATGGAGACTCGAGATTTAGTACTTTAGATGGCAATCTATTAATTAAATAGACAACAATAGACAAAGCTTCCACTCAATATTTAGATGGTACAAAGGACTCAATCAATAAAGTACGAGTGACATCTAAAAGATGGCGATTTTTTCGTTCAGCAACTCCATTTTGTTGTGGTGTATATGGGCAAGAGTTGTGAGACGATTCCTTTGTCAAGCAAGAATTTTTTGAATTCATAAGACATATATTCTCCACCAGAATCAGATCTTAACAATTTGATGCATGTAGAAAATTGAGTCTCAATGTAAGCCAAAAATGTCTTGAACATGGAAAATACCTCAGATTTAGATCGAAGAAAATACACACATGTAAACCGACTATAATCATCTATGGATGTCACAAAGTATTTGAAATGAGCATGAGAAATAATTGGTGAAATTCCCCAAACATCACTATGAATGACATCAAAACACTTTGTAGCACGACTACCAAAATTAGGAAAAGGAAGAGTTTTACTTTTACCTAATTTACAAGTAGAACAATCAATGGAAACAACTGAAAATTGATTTTTATTTCCCAATAAATCAGAATTTGATAAATGAGACAACACAACAAAATTTGGATGTCCTAGACGCTTATGCCAAACCTCAGTCTTACTAGAAGTAGAAGTACAAGCAAAAGATAGAACAGGAGGAATGAAAAAGTGTATAGGAAACAATCGTCCAACTTTAGGCCCCTTCGCGATTATCGTCCCCGACACCTGATCCTGCACAAGACAACCATTACGAGAAAAAATCACATCACAATTGTTATCTACCAATTGTCCAACTGAAATAAGACTAGTTGAGAGCTTTGGTGAAACAAAAACATTCTTGAAAGTTGAAATAATGTCCCCAACCTTGGTGATGGGTAAATTACTACCATTGGCAATCTGTATTTGTGATGTACCTTGATACTTACGAACATTTTTTAGGATGCTCGTTGAGTTGGTCATATGATTGGAAGCACATGAATCAACAATCCAAAAATTAGATGTAATATCATTACCTTGTAATCCCAATGCTGAAAAGGCTGACACGATAATTTGTTGTACCATTTCAGGAGTAAGAACTTGTCCTGAAGATAAGTTATCATTAGTGGAACCATTTATCCCAGCTTAAAAAGCATTGATCCTACGATTTTGAGGGCGCGTGAGACACTCTTTGATAATGTGTCCTTGTTGTTTACAATAATTACAGAACTTCTTGCTACAATTGCTAGCAATATGACCATATTCCTTGCAACTGTAGCATTGAGTTCTACTCATATCCCTGCCCTTTCCTTTACCTTGAGCAGCAAATGCAACAGTGACATCATTTTCTTTCTTGAAAGTATTTTGTGTGACAAGATGTTGCTCTTCACGAAGTAATTCCCTAAAGCAAACATCCAAAGAGGGAGACGGGTCACGATTCATCAAGTTAGAGTGAACACTCTCAAAGTCGGAGCGTAATTTCATCAAAAATTGGTCTCGCTTGCTTTGCTCATGAACTGCCTGAATCACTGATAGAGATTCAGTAGGTA